>JAJOZX010001763.1:700000-803254 GCA_023014485.1 Bathynomus jamesi | reverse complement strand
CGACTCCTGGGCGGTTCACCTCATTTTTCATTTGTTCGTTATTTCTCTTCCTCGTGTGCAGAACGCTCCTCTATACCTACGTCGTTTCTATACATTAATATACTGCGTGGTCAATGCAGTTAAATGTACGTATTCACGATTTGCGAGTGTGCCCTCTCAGGGCATTGTTTTCTGCCCTATGTAGGAGAATTTCGACTTATGACTGATCGAGGCCCGTGGTGTAATGGATAGCGCATCTGACCGGCAATCCGAAGATCCTGGATCGATTCCCGGGCGGTTCACCTCATTTTTCATTTGTTCGTTATTTCTCTTCCTCGTGTGCAGAACGCTCCTCTATACTTACGTCGTTTCTATACATTAATATACTGCGTGGTCATTGCAGCTAAATGTACATATTCACGATTTGAGAGGGTGCCCTCTCAGAGCATTGGTTTCTGCCCTATGTAGGAGTATTTAGACTTATGACTGATCGAGTCCCGTGGTGTAATGGATATCGCATCTGACCGGCAATCGGAAGATCCTGGGTTCGATTCCCGGGCGGTTCATCTCATTTTTCATTTTGTTCTTTATTTCTCTTCCTCGTGTGCAGAACGCTCTTCTATACCTACGTCGTTTCTATACATTAATATACTGCGTGGTCATTGCAGTTAAATGTACATATTCACGATTTGCGAGGGTTCCCTCTCCGTGCATTGGTTTCTGCCCTATGTAGGAGAATTTCGACTTATGACTGATCGAGGCCCGTGGTGTAATGGATACCGCATCTGACCGGCAATCGGAAGATCCTGGGTTCGATTCCGGGGCGGTTCACCTCATTTTTCATTTGTTCGTTATTTCTCTTCCTCGTGTGCAGAACGCTCCTCTATACTTACGTCGTGTCTATACATTAATATACTGCGTGGTCATTGCAGTTAAATGTACATATTCACGATTTGCGAGGGTGCCCTCTTAGGGCATTGGTTTCTGCCCTATGTAGGAGAATTTCTACTCATGACTGATCGAGTCCCGTGGTGTAATGGATAGCGCATCTGACCGGCAATCGGAAGATCCTGGGTTCGATTCCCGGGCGGTTCACCTCATTTTTAATTTGTTCGTTATTTCTCTTCCTCGTGTGCAGAACGCTCCGCTATACTTACGTCGTTTCTATACATTAATATACTGCGTGGTCATTGCAGTTAAATGTACATATTCACGATTTGCGAGGGTGCCCTCTCAGGGCATTGGTTTCTGCCCTATGTAGGAGAATTTCGACTTATGACTGATCGAGTCCCTTGGTGTAATGGGTAGCGCATCTGACCGGCAATCGGAAGATCCTGGGTTCGATTCCCGGGCGGTTCACCTCATTTTTCATTTGTTCGTTATTTCTCTTCCTCGTGTGCAGAACGCTCCTCTATACTTACGTCGTTTCTATACATTAATATACTGCGTGGTCATTGCAGTTAAATGTACATATTCACGATTTGCGAGGTGCCCTCTCAGGGCATTGGTTTCTGCCCTATGTAGGAGAATTTCGACTTATGACTGATCGAGTCCCGTGGTTTAATGGATAGCGCATCTGACCGGCAATCGGAAGATCCTGGGTTCGATTCCCGGGCGGTTCACCTCATTTTTCATGTGTTCGTTATTTCTCTTCCTCGTGTGGAGAACGCTACTCTATACTTACGTCGTTTCTATACATTAATATACTGCGTGGTCATTGCAGCTAAATGTACATATTCACGATTTGAGAGGGTGCCCTCTCAGGGCATTGGTTTCTGCCCTATGTAGGAGTATTTAGACTTATGACTGATCGAGGCCCGTGGTGTAATGGATAGCGCATCTGACCGGCAATCGGAAGATCCTGGGTGCGACTCCTGGGCGGTTCACCTCATTTTTCATTTGTTCGTTATTTCTCTTCCTCGTGTGCAGAACGCTCCTCTATACTTACGTCGTTTCTATACATTAATATACTGCGTGGTCATTGCAGTTAAATGTACATATTCACAATTTGCGAGGGTGCCCTCTCAGGGCATTGGTTTCTGCCCTATGTAGGAGAATTTCGACTTATGACTGATCGAGTCCCTTGGTGTAATTTATAGCGCATCTGACAGGCAATCGGAAGATCCTGGGTTCGATTCCCTGGCAGTTCACCTCATTTTTCATTTGGTCGTTATTTCTCTTCCTCGTGTCCAGAACGCTCCTCTATACTTACGTCGTTTCTATACATTAATATACTGCGTGGTCATTGCAGTTAAATGTACATATTCACGATTTGCGAGGGTTCCCTCTCAGGGCATTGGTTTCTGCCCTATGTAGGAGTATTTAGACTAATGACTGATCGAGTCCCGTGGTGTAATGGATAGCGCATCTGACCGGCAATCGGAAGATCCTGGGTTCGATTCCCGGGCGGTTCACCTCATTTTTCATTTTGTTCTTTATTTCTCTTCCTCGTGTGCAGAACGCTCTTCTATACCTACGTCGTTTCTATACATTAATATACTGCGTGGTCATTGCAGTTAAATGTACATATTCACGATTTGCGAGGGTTCCCTCTCCGTGCATTGGTTTCTGCCCTATGTAGGAGAATTTCGACTTATGACTGATCGAGGCCCGTGTTGTAATGGATAGCGCATCTGACCGGCAATCGGAAGATCCTGGGTTCGATTCCGGGGCGGTTCACCTCATTTTTCATTTGTTCGTTATTTCTCTTCCTCGTGTGCAGAACGCTCCTCTATACTTACGTCGTGTCTATACATTAATATACTGCGTGGTCATTGCAGTTAAATGTACATTTTCACGATTTGCGAGGGTGCAGTCTTAGGGCATTGGTTTCTGCCCTATGTATGAGAATTTCTACTCATGACTGATCGAGTCCCGTGGTGTAATGGATAGCGCATCTGACCGGCAATCGGAAGATCCTGGGTTCGATTCCCGGGCGGTTCACCTCATTTTTAATTTGTTCGTTATTTCTCTTCCTCGTGTGCAGAACGCTCCGCTATACTTACGTCGTTTCTATACATTAATATACTGCGTGGTCATTGCAGTTAAATGTACATATTCACGATTTGCGAGGGTGCCCTCTCAGGGCATTGGTTTCTGCCCTATGTAGGAGAATTTCGACTTATGACTGATCGAGTCCCTTGGTGTAATGGGTAGCGCATCTGACCGGCAATCGGAAGATCCTGGGTTCGATTCCCGGGCGGTTCACCTCATTTTTCATTTGTTCGTTATTTCTCTTCCTCGTGTGCAGAACGCTCCTCTATACTTACGTCGCTTCTATACATTAATATACTGCGTGGTCATTGCAGTTAAATGTACATATTCACGCTTTGCGAGGGTGCCCTCTCAGGGCATTGGTTTCTGCCCTATGTAGGAGAATTTCGACTTATGACTGATCGAGTCCCGTGGTTTAATGGATAGCGCATCTGACCGGCAATCGGAAGAGCCTGGGTTCCATTCCCGGGCGGTTCACCTCATTTTTCATTTGTTCGTTATTTCTCTTCCTCGTGTGGAGAACGCTACTCTATACTTACGTCGTTTCTATACATTAATATACTGCGTGGTCATTGCAGCTAAATGTACATATTCACGATTTGAGAGGGTGCCCTCTCAGGCATTGGTTTCTGCCTATGTAGGATATTTAGACTTATGACTGATCGAGGCCCGTGGTGTAATGGATAGCGCATCTGACCGGCAATCGGAAGAACCTGGGTGCGACTCCTGGGCGGTTCACCTCATTTTTCATTTGTTCGTTATTTCTCTTCCTCGTGTGCATAACGCTCCTCTATACTTACGTCGTTTCTATACATTAATATACTGCGTGGTCATTGCAGTTAAATGTACATATTCACAATTTGCGAGGGTGCCCTCTCAGGGCATTGGTTTCTGCCCTATGTAGGAGAATTTCGACTTATGACTGATCGAGTCCCTTGGTGTAATTTATAGCGCATCTGACAGGCAATCGGAAGATCCTGGGTTCGATTCCCTGGCAGTTCACCTCATTTTTCATTTGGTCGTTATTTCTCTTCCTCGTGTCCAGAACGCTCCTCTATACTTACGTCGTTTCTATACATTAATATACTGCGTGGTCATTGCAGTTAAATGTACATATTCACGATTTGCGAGGGTTCCCTCTCCGGGCATTGGTTTCTGCCCTATGTAGGAGAATTTCGACTTATGACTGATCGAGTCCCTTGGTGTAATGGGTAGCGCATCTGACCGGCAATCGGAAGATCCTGGGTTCGATTCCCGGGCGGTTCACCTCATTTTTCATTTGTTCGTTATTTCTCTTCCTCGTGTGCAGAACGCTCCTCTATACTTACGTCGTTTCCATACATTAATATACTGCGTGGTCATTGCAGTTAAATGTACGTATTCACGATTTGCGAGTGTGCCCTCTCAGGGCATTGTTTTCTGCCCTATGTAGGAGAATTTCGACTTATGACTGATCGAGGCCCGTTGTGTAATGGATAGCGCATCTGACCGGCAATCCGAAGATCCTGGGATCGATTCCCTGGCGGTTCACCTCATTTTTCATTTGTTCGTTATTTCTCTTCCTCGTGTGCAGAACGCTACTCTATACTTACGTCGTTTCTATACATTAATATACTGCGTGGTCATTGCAGCTAAATGTACATATTTGCGAGGGTGCCCTCTCAGGGCATTGGTTTCTGCCGTATGTAGGAGAATTTCGACTTATGACTGATCGAGGCCCGTGGTGTTATGGATAGCGCATCTGACCGACAATCGGAAGATCCTGGGTTCGATTCCCGTGCGGTTCACCTCATTTTTCATTTGTTCGTTATTTCTCTTCCTCGTGTGCAGAACGCTCGTCTATACCTACGTCGTTTCTATACATTAATATACTGCGTGGTCAATGCAGTTAAATGTACGTATTCACGATTTGCGAGTGTGCCCTCTCAGGGCATTGGTTTCTGCCCTATGTAGGAGAATTTCGACTTATGACTGATCGAGGCCCGTGGTGTAATGGATAGCGCATCTGACCGGCAATCCGAAGACCCTGGGTTCGATTCCCGGGCGGTTCACCTCATTTTTCATTTGTTCCTTATTTCTCTTCCTCGTGTGCAGAATGCTCCTCTATACTTACGTCGTTTCTATACATTAATATACTGCGTGGTCATTGCAGTTAAATGTACATATTCACGATTTGCGAGGGTCCCTCTCAGGGCATTGGTTTCTGCCCTATGTATGAGAATTTCGACTTATGACTGATCGAGGCCCGTGGTGTGATGGATAGCGGATCTGACCGGCAATCGGAAGATCCTGGGTTCGATTCCCGTGCGGTTCACCTCATTTTTCATTTGTTCGTTATTTCTCTTCCTCGTGTGCAGAACTCTCCTATATAATTACGTCGTTTCTATATATTAATATACTGCGTGGTCATTGCAGTTAAATGTACATATTCATGATTTGCGAGGGTGCCCTCTCAGGGCATTGGTTTCTGCCCTATGTAGGAGAATTTCGACTTATGACTGATCGATTCCCGTGGTGTAATGAATAGCGCGTCTGACCGGCAATCGGAAGATCCTGGGTTCGATTCCCGGGCGGTTCACCTCATTTTTCATTTGTTCGTTATTTCTCTTCCTCGTGTGCAGAACGCTCCTCTATTCTTACGACGTTTCTACACATTAATATACTGCGTGGCCATTGCAGTTAAATGTACATATTCACGATTTGCGAGGGTGCCCTCTCAGGCATTGGTCTCTGCCCTATGTAGGAGAATTTCGATTTATGACTGATCGAGTCCCGTGGTGTAATGGATAGCGCATCTGACCGGCAATCTGAAGATCCTGGGTTCGATTCCCGGGCTGTTCACCTCATTTTTCATTTGTTCGTTATTTCTCTTCCTCGTGTGCAGAACGCTCCTCTATACTTACGTCGTTTCTATACATTAATATACTGCGTGGTCATTGCAGTTAAATGTACATATTCACGATTTGCGAGTGTGCCCTCTCAGGGCATTGGTTTCTGCCCTATGTAGGAGAATTTAGACTTATGACTGATCGAGGCCCCTGTTGTTATGGATAACGCATCTGACCGGCATCGGAAGATCCTGGGTTCGATTCCCGGGCGGTTCACCTCATTTTTCATTTTGTTCTTTATTTCTCTTCCTCGTGTGCAGAACGCTCGTCTATACCTACGTCGTCTATACATTAATATACTGCGTGGTCATTGCAGTTAAATGTATGTATTCACGATTTGCGAGGGTGCCCTCTCAGGGCATTGGTTTCTGCCCTATGTAGGAGAATTTCGACTTATGACTGATCGAGGCCCGTGGTGTACATTACGTGAGGAAGGCATGAATCCATATCATGTTCAGCGTATACAACACCTTCAATCAGGAGACGCTGCCATGCGACTGGAATTTTGTCATTGGGTAAATGCTAATCGCCGATTGCTTCGATTAATACTGTTCACCGATGAAGCTACTTTCACCCGTGACTGTATCAATAACACTCGTAACTCTCATCGGTGGTCAGACGAAAATCCAAATGCCACTGTGGAAACAAATTTTCAACATCGCTTCTCTGCCAATGTGTGGTGCGGTATCATCGATGATCAGCTGATTGGCCCTGTTACTTTAGAGATTCGTCCTACAGGACAAAGTTAGCTAGAATTTCTGCAAAATGAATTGCCAGGACCATTGGAGGATGTTCCTTTGGCTACACGCGCTGGTATGTACTTTCAGCATGACGGAGCTCCTCCACATTCTATCCGTCTGGTGATGCAATACCTAAATCAAACTTTCCCTGGTCGATGGATCGGCCGCGGTGGTCTCATTCAATGGCTCACCAAGGTCTCCAGACCTCTCTCCCTTAGATTATTGTTTGTGGGGGTGGATGAAAAGTCAAGTTTACAAAAGAAAGGTGGATACACGAGACGAATTGCTCGCGCGCATTTTGGGTGCTGCCCACATAAAGGAACGTCAAGATCAACTCAGACGAACAACATGCGATCTTCGCACACGAGTTGCAAAGTGTAGTGAGGTTGACGGTGGGATTTTCGAAAACGTATTGTAAACTGTAACAAATTTGTCATTTCTGTATCTGATACCCTTCAAAATGCCAATGTTTAAACATTAAATGTTAGAAACAGTAATTGGTTTCTCTTTCTTGATTACCATTAACAATGCTTTTGTATTTGTAGATTCAAACAGCTATATCTCCGTAACCATTCAGAATTACACACTAGCGTGTAGCGTCATTGGGCAAAGTGTAACGGATCAAGAGGCACATTTCAGGTTTTGTACAATTGACCTCCCTAAATTCAAAAATGAAAACAAAATTTTTTTGTGACAAGTGCAACACTTCCTTTTTCGCATGTGAAAATCGTAAAAATTGCTAGTTACCCATAACTTTTGGACACTTGCTTTCCTAGGGTTTGAGCTATCATTTGACCCCTTACAATGTACTGCTTTTCAGGAAAAATAGAAAAATTTATTTTTGGAATAAACATATACACTGTAGGTAGGTAGATAGGTAGACTAGATAGTTTTATTTAGTAAATGATACATTAAAATCTTGTTTAGTTTTGAATGACTGCATAAAGTCACGGGATTTAAGTACTGCTCTAATGTAACCATCTCTTGAATCCTTTCCATACATACATTCAGTTACCATCCTAACACAGCGTTCTACACCTTGGGAGTGACATGGTATCCGGACAACAAGGGGCTCTTCAGTGATCTTATCGAGTTGTTCGACAGAGAACTGCTTCGTGAGTAGTGGTTCCATTGTGCACTCCTCCACTGGTGGAAATAAATCTTTCAAATTCTGAGCACTTTGTTTGATCTTTGGTGGCCGAAATTCTCTGACTTGCTGTTGAGCAGGTTTGAGAGCTCGTCGAATGGTCTTGATTACATCGATGGCCAATTTGTGGTTTGCTTGATCTGCATCTGCAAGCATTGCCAGTAGAACATTTTCAGGGTGAACCCAATATGCATTTCTTTGGATCACAGGCCATGTGGCAGTCTTGCTAGCTGGTGGCAGTAATCGTAGCAGCTTGATTTGCTCCAGGAAATGTTTTCGGCCATCTGTGCACCTTGGATGGCACTTGATGCTAAACCACATGGGTCCATAGTGGCACACGACAAACTGTGTGGGTGAATACAGTTCATCACTTGGCTGCGCCATCGCTACATATAGCCGACAAATTCTGCTGGCAGTTGTAACCCATCTTGCATGGGAGATTGGTCCAGGCTTCTCTCGTAGATCTTCATTAATGACACCAGTCCTTATCGCTTTCATCATTCTGTAGGTAGGCTTGGTCACGACTCAATTCAGTAAGGTCAACATCCGGGAGAGTGTGGCCATCAGCAATACATTGAATTCCTCTAGAGGAAAGTGGCAAACTTTCACATGTGTCCAAAGCTTTGCCAATTGGTCCTTTCCATTGAGTTGCAGATTCTGTTGGGCCGATGAGTTCCTTGCACAAGTGGCGCAGTGGGAGTTCATTTAAATGCAGACTACAGATGAACCAGTGCAAAGGGCGACCCAGGCGGCACTCTAGCAGGTGTATTGCTCCACTTCTGTACCCTGTGTTTGTGGCTGTGCTGTCGGCTCCCACTGCAATTATCTTGTCTGCAATACCCATTTCTTCAATCGCATTTTGAAGTCCATCCGCAATGACAGTGCCAGTTCCTCGTCCCAGTGTCAGATGGCTTAGATAGAAGGTTCCAGGCTCTCCGACCAGCACATAGTGGTCCTCAACTTTCTTTGCTGTACCATATGTTCCCCTTTTTTCTCTTTGACAAGTGTCATGTCTTTCCGCCCATCAAAAAATAAGCAGTGACTTCCACATCGTGATAAGTTACTGCTTCTTCAGATCCCTCCGTACCTTCTGCCGTGCTCTCCATACTTTGTGGTGGTCAATTACGTTTATCTGATCATCAGAACTAATGATGCCATAGTCAACCATGTTGCAGTGCTGATAGCTGCAGCAGCCCTGTTCGATACACCATACCGGTCAGCTTCCAAAGCAACAGTGGGAATCGGTGTGATGTTCCTGTCCTCCTGGGCACTATCACCCATCCACTCATCACCAACACTTTCACCACTGGAGTCTGCTTCTGCTTGAGCTGATTCGACCACATCTGCAGAGGATGCTACCTCTTGCCGTTCCGTTTTACTTCTATTCTCTCTTGTCTTTCTTGCATCCGATCCTCTCTTGACTTCCTTCTCTCCATCATCTGAGTCACATTCGTATCCACCCGACTGATCTGCATGATCCGCGTGGTTCTCTGGTCGATCAGAAAGGCATGCTCTCGTCGTGGAACTTTCATTTCTTTTTCACAGTGGCATGCAGACAGATCATCGCACTGGCAGACAGCTATGTCAAACAATTGATTCAGGCTTTCCTCGAACTTCTTGGTTTTTGTGGCCTGCTTGCCTTGCTTCGATGCTTGTGAGCCTTTTTCCATCAATCGGAGCAGCTTGCTCTTCACAGTCTTGATTGGCTATGATGGAATGTTAGCACGATTCCAAAGGTCAATGAGTGTTTGGCATACCTCCGGAAGAATCTCCCTGTTGCTGGTGTACTTGTTCTCCTCCAAGAAGAGGAAATGCCTTGCAACTTGTATACGGGTTGGAAGTTCAGACAGAGGAAGCTCTGATAGTGGAGAACCAAAGACAATGTGGCTGGCAGATCCCCGTGTTCTTTGCGTGCTCATTGTACCAGCAAAACTCAACAAGCATCACACAGTAACACTGAAACAGAAACACAAACGTATAAGTAAAAAATATATATGATTATGAGTATACTGTATATATATAAGGCTTGGTTTATTGGTAAACAATAAGTTTATCAATATATATATAAAAATATACTGCACACACACATATGTATTATGTATATAAATATCCATAGGTATATATATATATACACCCTAAGACATATAACAAACTTATAAACAATGTAAAACAAAACAAAACAAAGAAATGTGTATAATGTATATATCACAAAACGCACCTTTCGTTAGTACCTTGGGGTTTTTGAACACCCCATCCACAGAAAAAACACTTGTTTCTCTCAAGCGAGCTAGCGTAGAACTAAGAAATTCCAGGGGATGACTCACTGAGAATAATTACAAAGCTGCCAGAAGTACCATGTCAGTCAGTGTTGCCAACTGTAATTAACAAGAATTTTGTATTTTTTACATGCGAAAAAGGAAGTGTTCTGCTTGTTGCAGAAAATTTTTGATATTTTTTCTGAAATCAGCAAGGTTGATTGTACAAAACCTGAAATGTGCCTCCAGATCGCTCATGACGCTACACGCTATTACACACATGTTCACATGAACTTTTTTTCTCACAATGACCGATACTATCACCTCCCGAAGTATTGACCTTTCCTCCTGAAACACCCTGTATATATATATATATATATATATATATATATATATATATATATATATATATATATGAGGAGTGATCAAAAGGTATCGATAATTTTATTGCAACGGACAAATGAATGCAAATAAGAAATAACTGTTTACATATGTGAGTCTTCCTGCCCTCTGGCGTCTACAGTCTGAAGTAAAATCTGCTACCATGAGTCAGTAGTTGGTTGGAGCGCTTAAAAGGAGGGTGTGGTTTTGCAGTACGTATAAATCTCTGAAATGGAACAACACGCGTTCGGAGACGAACGAAATGATTAAAATAGCTTTCGGAAATGATGCTCTCAGCGTAGCTAACGTTTACAAATGGCACAAAAAATTAATAAAATGGAGAAACATCGCTTGAAGACAAGGAACTTAGTGGCCGCCCTTCCACTTCTCGTACGGATGAAAATGTAAAACAGATTCGATTTCTGGTACGAGCAAATGTTTCTCCAGTTTTAAATTTTTTGTGCCATTTGTAAACGTTAGCTACACTGAGAGCATCATTTCCGAAAGCTATTTTAATCATTTCGTTTGTCTCCGAACGCGCGTTGTTCCATTTCAGAGATTTATACGTACTTTTCCTTATACTTTTTTCTTTTCCTTCCTATAAGATTTTGCCTTGTAAATTAGTTTTTTGTTTCCCTTCTCATCTTCTCTCAACTTTTCTCCCAATTCCCTCATTGCCATTTGTTTTGCCCTTTTCTTCTCCCTCTGAGCTTCATTTCTTGCTTGTACATATTCCCGTCTTGATTCCTGTGTACGTTGCTTCAACCACTTCCTATGTTTTATAGTTTTCTGTTTTACTGCGCCTCTCACTGTGTCTGTCCACCATGGTGTATGTCTTCTTCCTCTCCCAACCCACTCAGTTCCCAAAATCTCCTCCGCAACCGTCTTAGCACAATCTCTCACGGTTTCCCTTTCATTGTTTTCCTCCATCTCAGCTATGTTTCTTTCAAGTTCTTCTCTGAATCTGACTCTAATGTTCTCATCCCGCAGTTTCTTTGTCTTAATTACCTTCCTCTTCTCCTCTTTTGTTGCTGCTATTTTCTGCATTTTCAAATCTGCTATCAGTAATCTGTGGTCAGAGTCTAATGTAAACCCTGGTTATCGGAGCATATAAAGTAATCTATGATGGATTTTTGGTCAAAGTTTCCTGTCACTTGGTTCCACCTGTATCTCGTAAACTTATGGGTCTCCTGGTGTTTAAAAATCCGTTCATGATCTTTAGTTCGTTTCCTTACGCAGAAATCTATTAGTTTCTCTCCCTCTGCATTTCGGTTCTGTTCTCCGAAAGGTCCAATTACCTGCTCCACTCCCTCCCTCTCCATTCCCACTCTGCCATTGAAATCTCCCATAAGCAGTCCCACCTCCTCTCCTCCCACTTCATAATTGTCATCTAGTAGTTCCATGACGTTGGTCTTCTCCTCTTCACTATGCCCCTGTTGTGGCGCATAGACCTGGTAGAGACTATATGTTTTATGCCTGATTCTCAACTTACATTTCATTAGTCTTTCGCTTATTAATTCTACAGTTTGTATGTTTGGGGACAGTCTCGGTCCGTGCATCCTCCTCCGATCCTTCTCCATTCCTCTGTACATGAGCACATATCCATCCCCCAAGTCCCTTCCTAGTTCTCCACCCATATGCCTTGTTTCTGCCATTCCTAAGATGTCGAGTTTCCTTTCTCTCATGATGTCCAGAATTTCATCTTCATTTCCCCTATAAGTTGCTATGTTAATCGTTCCGCATCTAATCCTGAGTGTGTCCATTTTTCGTGTCCAGTTTCGTTTCCTTGTCCGTGATCTGTTTATCAATCCTCGTTCCGAGGCTGGTTCTTGAGTTTCTCGAGCGATGAGGTTTTTACACCACCGGCTTGCTAGGCCTGTCGTGGCAATCCTCCTCTTTTATCCGGGCTAGGGACCGGCATGGGATTCCTCCCAGGTTTCATTCCCCATGGCAGAGTTTATATATATATATATATGAATAGAAACGACGTAAATAAGGAGCGTCATTGCAGTTAAATGCATATATATATATATATATATATATATATATATATATATATATATATATATATATATATATACTGTATAATTAGGGTGGATCGATTTTACATTTGTTTCGATGTCCATATTCTAATAGAGACAAACACTTGCGCATGCATGAGAAAATAGCCTCCGCAAAATCTTAGCTTAATAGGTAATCATCTTCTGCCCCCGGCAGAGCGATGAAAATCATATTTTAGTAGTCAAAAACGTATTTTTAAACCCTAGCCTAGAGTCATAAAATTTTGCGTGTGTGTTATTTCATGCCTAAGCAACGATATAAATGCTATGGGAAATATATAAATGCATTGTTTAAGACAAAGAGCCGATCTGAAAATATGTATAATATACATATTTTCAGATCGGCTCTTTGTCTTAAGTAATGCATTTATATATTTCCCATAGCATTTATATCGTTGCTTAGGCATGAAATAACACACACGCAAAATTTTATGACTCTAGGCTAGGGTTTAAAAATACGTTTTTGACTACTAAAATATGATCTTCATCGCTCTGCCGGGGGCAGAAGATGATTACCTATTAAGCTAAGATTTTGCGGAGGCTATTTTCTCATGCATGCGTAAGTTTTTGTCTCTATTAGAATATGGAAATCGAACAAAATGTAAAATCGATCCACCCTACTGTATATATATTTTATATTATATATATATAAAAATATAATATCTATATATATGTATATATATATATATATATATATATATATATATATATATTATATATTATATTATATATATTATATTATTTATACAGAGCGTTCGAAAAGTCTCTCCGCAGTGCTATGTTAAACACATAGGAAATTGGAAAACTACAATGTTTTCATTCAATCATGATTTAGTGATTTTATTACATAACCTTTTGATTTTATAGCATGTATTGAAAGTGTTTTCCACCATTTTGCAGGCACAGAGCAACTCGTCTATCCTTGTTGTCAAACACTTTTTTTAAAGTGCTGGTTGACTGCGGAGAGACTTTTCGAACGCACCGTGTATATATATATATATATATATATATATATATATATATATATATATATATACAATATATAATATATATACATATGTTACCCCCTCCGTCTATGGCCCTGGGGTGGTTCGGAGTCGACGGGGGTTCTGGTTGGGAGGCAGCAACGGATATTTCTCGCGATAGTTTCTTCTATAATATTCTAATTTCTTTCTCTCGCTATAGGGTCGACAGTTGTTAATTCTTCTCTTTCGATAATACTCTGATACTTTCTCTGAAGATTTGCCGAATTTCTTTTTATAACTTATCGACTTTACTGACTAAATTCCTGAAGAGAACAAGGCTCGAAGGAAAAGATAAAAAAACTTTCTTTGACCGTAATTTACTTCTAAAAATGTACAGGTAGTACTCTGAATTTACAGGGGTAGAGGTTCGACCTCTTTCGACCATGGCTCAGGCCGGAATCTAAAAATTTAAGGAGGCAAGGGGCCTCCGCCGCCTCCTCGCAGCGAGGCTGCTAACAAGGGAGTCTCGTAGAGTGACCAAAGAAGATTGAAGTAATGAAGTGAAGTTAATTTTACAATTACATGTATCATATAAGTCTAAATGTTGGGGGAATGCAGTTGAAGGTTAAGTTTCCCCCCTTTTAAACACATGATCAGATGAAAGATTCCAAATAAAAATTTTAAAAAACAAAATAAAAAATAATCGTATTTTCGCCGAGTATATATTTCTAAAGGCGATATAATTTCGGAGTAATACATGAGTACAATTTAAGTACATTACTGAGTACATTTCAATTTTGCTTTATTACAATTATGATTACGATTATGGATTAATTCACATTTCACTTAGTATCGTTAATTACAATTCCATTTAAAGTACATTACGTCGTTTACAATTCTTAGTGTTTTCATATTTATATATGGTTTTTATATATGGTTTTTATATATGGTTTTTATATATGGTTATTATATATGGTTATTAGTACAACACAAAGTACATGGGCACATACGAGATAATTTATACACAACATGACACACATGATTATAAGTTATAAATCTGAAATCAGAGGGACAGGAGGTCTTTTGTTTTTTCAGATGTTCGATTTATGCTGATTAGCGGAATTCGACCACTCGCCTAAGCATTTATGAATATCTTGCGAGAAATTAATTAATTTAAAGAAAAGAAATAAAAAGAATACATGTGAACGGATGTACAATTGTACATGTACGTAACGATGTACGTAATCATCAGGGGACATGTACGAATGCATACGCTTTGTACACATATTGGTACGTAACACAATAGGTTGTGTGCGTAATATAGACACGCGTAAAATATGGATTGATAGGTTGATAGGCATCAGTAGACAATAGGTAGGACACAACATATAAATAATGACGTATAGAGAGTTAAGATTTTTATTATTATTATTATTAAAGAATTTACCATACATTGAACATGAAAGATATCCACATACCAAATGGGTGATTCAGTATTCGCGGTATGGAAAACGTGAAGAGAATTAAGTTACTTTATGACGTCATAGTTATTCACATTATGTCATACGTACAGTATAAGTCATTATTAGAAAAGATGAATTAGAGAAATACAGTAATGAATAAAGAAGTACAAATCGAAATTCTATCCAAAACTCGCTTACGCGATTTTGGTTTCTTATGTAAAAATGAACATTCAAACATAAAAACCATACAAACATAAGTACTGCAAGAAGACAATGAATCCATATAATGATGGTATAGGAATTGTTCATAGTTCATTTTTACACACACATATATATACATTTTAACTGCAAACAACACAGTATAATTAATGTAAAGAACGACGCTTGTGTAGAAGAGCGTTCCGCACAAGATGAGGAGGGAGAACGAACAAAAGAAAAATGAGGTACCTCCCAGGAATCGAACCCGGGATCATCCAATTGCCGGTCGGATATGCTAGCCACTACACCAAGGACCTCCGATCAATCAGAAGTCGTAATTCTCCTACAAACGAGCTCTTCTACACAAGCGCCGTTCTTTACATTAATTATACTGTGTGTTGTTTGCAGTTAAAATGTATATATATACGGCATGCGAAGGTGCCCCCTCAGGGCATTTGATTCCGCTCGTATGTAGGAGAATTACGACTTTTGATTGATCGAGGTCCTAGGTGGAATGGATAGCATATCCCACCGGCAATTGGAAGATCCCGGGTTCGATTCCTGGGAGGTATCTCATTTTTCATTTGTTCGTTCTCCCTCTTCATCTTGTGCGGAACGCTCTTCTACACAAGCGTCGTACTTTACATTATATATACTGCATATATATATATTAGGGTGTTTCACCCTTATAAGGGTTGAATTTTTTATTTTTTTTTGAAAGTCTCACCCTCTCAAAATATTCGATTAGTTGTGTTACCTGATGTTATGGAATTTTGTGAAGTTTAATGAACATCTTAAGGTGCCTCATGCCTTGTAACGTTTGGCTTGCTTGGGTAAAATCTATAAATAACAACTACATTCATAACAAGACTATTATTTTAAAATCTGACAAACTTGAGAAATTAATAACTATTTATTTTCAGCATTATATGCCGTTATTTAGTTATTTTATATTGAAATTCATTATTTATAAATGTAATATTAGGTACGTAAAACTTAAGGAATGTTCTCGAATTTTTTTTTTTTTTTATTTAATTGAGCACATAAAATTATTTTGTAGTATTGTTGGAAATTAGTTTGTTAGAATTGTGTTTTGCTCTTTAACTTGTCACTAGTTGACCCACCAACACTGTACATTTCTTAAGTTAATAAAAATAAACTAAATAGAAACAGTTATGAAACAGTAACAGTATGTTGATAACTTTCATATAATTCTTTTGTTTCAGATTCATGGCAGCTAGGCAAAAAAGACAAGAAATTTTTCTTATAGAGAGCAGTCTCGCTCACAGTATCAGGGGAACTAAGTTACCATGTATTGGAGATGTCCTGAAGCGATTTTATTACTTCCATCGGGAAGAGAATGACAATTAAAGAAGCAGCCAACAAAACTTTTGATGAAATATTGCTATTCTGGAACAAAGCCAGAATCCCAACTAGACCCAAACAACATGTTATTACAAAAATTGAAGGTTTGTATGCCACATGGAAGCAGCTACAAAAGAATAAAACGAAGTTCTACTACAGAAAACAAGAAAAGAGAAGATTTTATCAGCACTTTCCCAAATCTATTTGATATAGCTCACGCTGATGCAGCAAAACTGATCCAGAACCCCGAGGACCCTCAGTTCTTGCAAGCTCAAAGAGAGCCTGGACGACGGGGAACTATGGCTGGAATAGACAAGGTAACAATGGAGAAGGAAAGGCGACGTTTTGAAAGAGTAGCAAATGAAGAAAAGAGAAAACAAAGATTCAAGAAAGAAATAGCAAGTACATCAAAAACTGTGGATTCGACTAAAACAAGTGATTCTAATAAATCAGATACATAGAGTTCCTCCTCTTCTCATGATTCTGATTACTTGCCAGCTGTTGGAGGTACAACTGGGGGAACTTCAATTGCAAAAAAACAAAAGTCCATCATGACTCCAGACCTCTGCGCCACTCTAGACAGAACTTTCATGAGTGATAGGGAGGCTGTTCATCTCCTAACGTCACTAATAAGGAGTCAAGTGATTCAGCGTCCTGAGATTTCCGTCAGCCATTCAACGGTATACAGAGCCAGAAAGAAGCACCTAGAAGCTGCAATACAGCATGAAAAGAAAATTAAAGAATCCTTGGTCAATAAGGTGTTTTTGTTCACTGGGATGGAAAAATTATGCTTGATTTGACTGGTAAAGAAAAGGTAGATAGACTGCCAATTATTGTATCTGGTGATGGTGTCGAAGAAATACTTGCCATTCCAAAAATTTCATCTGGAACTGGTGTTGCTCAAGCTGATGCGGTGGTTTCTACATTACGAAATTTCAATCTTCAAGACTCGGTGAATGCCATGAGCTTTGATACAACACCGTCAAATACGGGTGGGCGTGGTGGTGCATGCATCCTTATCGAAAATAAACTTGGAAGGGAGTTGTTGAATCTTGCATGTCGTCACCATATATTCGAACTTCAAGTCGAAAAGGCCTACACTTTCTTGATGGGATTATCTACAGGACCAGAAATCCTGTTGTTTAAGAGATTTAAGGAAAGCTGGAAATCCCTTGATCTCTCATCTTTCACACCCCTTCAAGGGGAGCTGGAAGATGCAAATGTCACTCAGTTGATTTCTTTTGCTACAACAATACTTAAAGATGAGCAACCAAGAGAAGATTACCGGGAACTGCTGGAGCTGTGGATTATAGTTCTAGGTGAAACTCCGCCAAGAGGTATTAAATTCAAAAGGCCTGGAGCCATACACAGAGCAAGATGGATGTCAAAGCTCATTTATGCCATCAAATTATTTCTTTTCCGACATCAAATGAATATAACTGCCAGAGAAATAAGAGGAATCACGAGGTTTGTGATTTTTGTTGTCCGTGTGTATCTGGTAGCCTGGTTCACTGCTCCATTGGGAATCTCCTCTCCTCTTCTAGATCTAGCATATATGGCAAGGCTCAATGAATTCCATGATCGTGAGCTTGCGGAAGCAGTTCTCAATGTTTTCAAAAGACACTTGTGGTACTTAGGAGAAGAGTTGGTTGCTTTCAGCTTCTTTGACGATGAGGTGGACATTCGCGAAAAAAAGGAAATGGTAATTGCATTGGAAAATCGTGAAAAAGGTAGGCGTCTTAAGGCATCTAGTGATGGAACATGGAAACCCTTACATCATTACGTTACAACAGCAACAAAGAAGTTCTTCAGCAAACTGAACCTTGATCTAACCTTTCTGAAGAACGATCCAGCTTTATGGGAAGAGGATGAAAATTACAAAGTAGCAAAAAAAATTGTTGGTTCTTTACAAGTCGTGAACGATACAGCGGAGAGAGCTGTAGCTCTCGGTGAGCTCTCCTCGGGGAAATTGACAAAAGATGAGAAGCAGTACCAATGTCTCATCCAATGTATGAAGCAACACCGGAAATTGTTTCCAAACGTCAAGAAGTCAACTGTACTGTGATAGTCATTACATTTGAGAAATACCGCTATCTGAAATATCTTAATAAAACAAAAACAGTAATTTTAACATTCATGAATAATACTATCTTGGAAAAAACTTTGGCTCTCTTGAGGCACCTTTTATTTTTGTTGTATTGTAATGAAAGTTTATAATTTTTAGTATTGTATGAAATGGAATAATTTTAAATGATGAGAGAATAAATTTTTAAAATTTCATTTTTTTGAAACACCCTAATATATATATATATATATATATATATATATATATATAATATATATATATATATATATATATATATATACACACACAGGGTGATTCAAAAGAGAGGTTACATAGGGAAATACTGTATTATGTAATAATACAAGGGAATAGTCACATCACATGTTCGATATGGCTACCGTTAACGGCAATGGACTTGTGCAGCCAGCTAGGAATATCACATCAATGCGCTCCTCCTTCGATAACATCTCATAACTCATCTACCTGCAAAGAAAGAGAAAAGCCCTATGTAACCTGACTTTTTAATCACCCTGTATATATTTTATATATATATATATATATATATATAAAATATATATATATATAATATATATAATATATATAATATATATGTTATATATATTATATATATATAATATATATAATACACATATATATAATATATATAATATATATAATAATATATATATATATATATAATATATATATATATATATATATAACGTAAAGAACGACGCTTGTATAGGAGAACGTTCCGCACAAGATGAGGAGAAAGAACGAACAAATGAAAAATGAGGTAACCACCCGGGAATCGAACCCGGGATCTTCCGATTGCCGGTCAGATATGCTAACCACTACACCATGGGCCTCGATCCATCAGAAGTCATTTTCATTTGTTCGTTCTTTCTCCTCATCTTGTGCGGAACGTTCTTCTATACAAGCGTCGTTCTTTACATTAATTATACTGTGTGTTGTTTGCAGTTAAAATGTATATATGTGCGACATGCGGGAGGTGCCCCATCAGGGCATTGGTTTCTGCTCGTATGTAGGAGAATTACGACTTCTGATGGATCGAGGCCCATGGTGTAGTGGTTAGCATATCTGACCGGCAATCGGAAGATCCCGGGTTCGATTCCCGGGTGGTTACCTCATTTTTCATTTGTTCGTTCTTTCTCCTCATCTTGTGCGGAACGTTCTCCTATACAAGCGTCGTTCTTTACGTTATATATATATATATATATATATATATATATATTAGGCCGGGTTGAAAATGGGAATTTTTTTATTTCTTAAAAAGTACACTATGTGAGAAGTTTCATTTTATCATCTAACAAAATATTAAAATATCAAGCATGTGCTACCTCTAGCACATACCCCCACTTTTTTACCCTCATATTTGCATATATTTAAATGGGAAAAAATGTTATTTCTTAAAAAGTACACTATGTGAAAAGGTTTCTTTTATCACTTTAACAAAATATTAAAAAATCAAGCCTGTGCTAACCTACTATCCATATCACATGCCCCTCCTTCCTTTTTTACCTTCATATTGCATATGTTTAATGTTGTTATATGTTACATGATAAGATGTTTGTTTAATGCTTGATATTTTTATGTTTCAGCTAAATAGAAATAATTTGCATTTGCTTTAATTATAATTTGAATTATCAGAAATTATAAACTACATATAATTTATGCAAAAAACTTCACTTTTTTCTTTCTAAGTGAAGGTCAAAATATTATAATAAAAACCCACTCTAATAGACAGAGTTTATTTCCACAACAGTTTCGATGCCCACTGGCATCCTCTTCGGGTGGATACAAAAAAATGAATGAAGCAAAAACAAGAAGGAAAATAGTCCAGGGACCATTAACAAATTCGCACCTAGGTTAGATCCCGTTCTCCCGACATTGGAAGGGCATTTCTTTTTATTAAAGGGACCCGCTTATAAGTACATATGCACAAATTTAAAACTATCTTCTTGTTCTATGCATACAGATTCTATTATTTTTTACATAATTATTACATTTATTATTAAATTTATTACATTTAATATTGTATTATTATTTATTACAGAAATTATAAATTTATTATTACGTTGATTATTACATTGTTGTTTATTATACAGAAATTATAAACCGAAAAACGAGTGAAAAAGGCAAGAAGGAAACAATCCAGAGAACATTAAGAAATTTGCACCTAGGCTAGATCCCGTTCTCCCGACCCCAGAAGGGCATTTTATTAAAGGGTCCCGCTTATAAGTACATTCGCACAAATTAAAACTATCTCCTTGTTCTATACATGCAGATTCTATTATTTTGACATAATTACTGCATTTATTATTGCATTTACGTTTTTTAACATTTATTATTATTACCTTTACACTAATTATTACATTTATTTTGTTACTTTTATTATTACATTTATTGCATTTGTATTTATTTCCACATTTATTACTTCCATTATTACATTTACATTTACGTTTATTATTCCATTTATATTTTACCGGAAAAAAAAAACGAATGAATCAAAAGCGAGCAAGGAAACAATCCAAAGACCTTTAAGAAATTCACACTTAGGTTAGAACACGTTTACCCAACGCCGTAAGGGATTTTTTTTACCAAGAATCTCATTAGAGGGTCCAGCTTGTAAGTACCTTCGCACAAATTAAAATTATCCACTTGTTCTATCCATACAGATTCTATTTTTTTTCGTTTGACATAATTATTGTATTTATAAAGTAACTTACTTGATTCCCGATCTATAGCATGATCATTTTGGCTGGCGTGATAAAAACTTGCATTATTAGTATTACAACTTCTGAAGGCATATTTGTGTTCTTTAATCCGGGTTTTAATATTTCTTCCAGTTTCTCCTACGTATACTAAATCACAACTTTTACAGGGAATGCTGTAGACACAGGCTTGTTCCTGTTTTGCAACGTTATTCCTAACCAAAAACAATATGTGAGTTTGCTTTACATTGCCGGCTTAGAAAGAGTAAAACCGTTAACAAAAGATTTTAAGTTTGCTTTGGCGTTCAAATATTCGTCTACCGTGAAAAGTAAATTGGTTAGGAATAACGGTTGGTAATGAAACAGTATTACACAACCACCATCAACAACCTCCACAGCGCCATTATCACCGCTTTACTTATCAACTCCTGGCAAACTGACAAGGTCTCTAAATACGACCCAATAGAGGGAGCTATTAAACATAAACAAATACGTTTATTGGGACAAGTAAAAAAAAAAGACAACGCCAATTGTTTTTTCTAGTGAGCTTTTCGTGGTGAAACGAGGCCGATGTGATATTTGGTGGGCAATCTTTTAAACAAAAAATCGAATAAGATAAACTAAATTTAATACAAAAAATTTTCATCATAATACGCAATTTTATCTTTAAACTAGAACATGAAAAGCATTAATATGATTTTTAAAACAAAATAGATTCTATTTCGGGGTAACTTATTCATTTTTCCTCTTTTGGCCAATTATTTTGTTTCAATATGAATTTATCTTTAAGACACCAATATATCATTAAGCCTTATTACAAAAAATATTAATATGATTTTAAAAACAAAATAGATTCTGTCTCGGAGTAACTTATTCATTTTTCCCCATCTACTTGCAGCCCTGCCGCAACACTGCTGCATTACTTTTTAATATAATTAAAACCAGCATTCACGATCATATTAAATATTACTGTTGAAGATATCCTGAAATAATGATGCAAAATTATTTTAAAAGGTATAGACTCTTCGAAGTATCTTAAACTTTGATACAAAAAAAAAATTAATATAACTAGATTTTAAGTTTTAGCTGGCTTACCCCAATAAATATCGTTTTCTAAACGTATTTATAAAAAAATGGAATTTATGGCATAACTCATATAATTGCACCTTCTACAATTCAGTAATTCGATTATCATGATTTACTGCATTATATTTATTGTAATTTTAAACTAGCTTTTGGGACATATTAAATTCAATTTTCATCTCCCATCTATCTGTCAAGCTGTTGGCCCCGTCTCTATGCCTGGCTTGTTGTAGGAGCGAGCTGCTCTCTCCGCCGCACGTAACCAGGTACACCGGTTCATCTGGTACCTTCCTGTGCCAGGCATCTAGTCTTCTCTTGAAGACTTCAACTTTGTTTCCTGTAACAGTTCTGAGGTCCTTAGGAGGCTGGTCAAAAGTCTTGACCCCCTGACAACCAAGCTATTTTCCTTCAGTGTTGAGGAGTTTCCCTTGTCAGGTCTTTAGTTTGGTAACACTACGTATTCTGCCTTTTCTATTGCCCAGCGTTCTTTGGTTGGTTATTGGGTTTAGTTTGAGATGTGGTACCACTCGCCGATTTTTCTCTTTGCGTCTTTGATAATTTCGTTCGTAATATTGCCTTTGGTCGCGCTGAAAGACACTGACTTAGGCGCATTGTGGCAGTATGGCGGGAGGGACCCGCGAATGTAAATAGATCCAAGTCGCGATTAACTCCATGTCACGATCACGGATAAGTGCATGATGGTAACAATTAGTAGGTCATGTTAACTCAATTGACGACAGTGAATCACGGTTAACTGCATGAATAAAATGTGTGTGCATACCACGATGCGTTTCCGCATGTCGTTCTCTCTTCACACGAAGGTCGAGCTGGTGGTTCCTCCCTCTAGGATTGGCTTTGTTAAGGAGTGAGCCACTATCGTGCGCTCTCCACCGCACATAGCCATGTGCACCCAGCTCATCTGGCCTGATATGCAGTCTGTTTAATTTCTTCTTTTCTACCATATCTCAAGAGTTGAAATTTCTCGGTGATAAATGCCCTATTGTTGTCTTCTGACCATTTGTTAGTGTCCCCCTCTGCTCGGTCTCTCTTCACACGGAGGTTACACTCTCATTGCCTGAATCACTCCTAGAGTAGTTAAAATTAACACGATACATCACATCGACAATTCATTGTTGAAACCATGTAGCGTAAAAATGTGTTGTATACAGTAATTCGATGAACAATTAAGAAACCCCTTAAACAAAATTCCATTTTCTTTATAAATATCCATAGAAAACTACATTACTTGTATAGACCATACTAAATGCATCTATAAATACTATTTTAACTGAAAGCGTTAGCTGATTACTGTTTTTAGATAAATTTGTGTATTGAGATGGAGGCTGAATAAATTCGTCTGACATGAACGAGGAAAATATCTAGAAACTATACTTTTCCCTTAATAATACGTAGATAATAAAGAAATTAATTATACGGAGAACATCGCTTCTCCATTAAACATATAAAAATTAAATAAATAGCGCAGTCTGGAACCTAATTTTATGGATTATCTCGGTGTATATATATATATATATATATATTGCCTTCTAACCATTACTGTGGAAAATATTTTAGCGGTTTGCAATAATTCGAATTAATCTTCGCCAAATCATCAAATAAAAGAACTAATTCATTGCATAGCGCATTCTGGCAACTAATCTTGTACCCCGACATATATATATGTACACACACACACACATATATATATATATATATATATATATATATATATATACTGCCTTCTAAACATTATATCGTAAAATCGCGATGAAGTATGCCGAGTACTTGGACCTCTACTTTTTATTATTTATATTAATGACTTGGAAAGGGGTCTAAATAGTAAAGCCTCAATATTTGCAGGTAATGCAAAATTCGGACAAAATGTAAGATCTTTAACAGGTGCCATGACAATGCAAAAGGACATTGATAAAATAGTTGCTTGGCAGATAGATGGGGGATAAAAATTTAATTTAATATGTCCCAAAAGCTGGTTTAAAATTACAATAAATATAATGCAGTAAATCATGTTAATCCAATTATTGAATTGTAGAAGGTGCATTTATATGAGTTATGCCATAAATTCCATTTTTTTATAAATACGTTTAGAAAACGATATTTATTGGGGTAAGCCAGTTAAAACTTTACCATTGGTATACTGTATAACAAACAATAAAAACGAAGAAACCTATGACATTATATTCAAGTTTTTAAAAGACGGGAGAAGCCTTAATGTATCATCTATTACAGTTGACTTTGAGCGAGCAGCCATAAATAGCATTAAGAAAAATTTCCGAACAGTCTCCGTTTTTGGCTGCTTTTTTCATTTCGGTCAGTGTTTGTGGCGAAATCTTCAATCCAATGGACTCCAAGGCTGGTACAGAACAGCAGAAAATGCATTTTTAATCAAGCAGTTGCAAGCACTTGCATTCGCTCCCCTACAAGACGTATGTTCATTGTTCAATAGCCTGGTGCAATCACTGGACTCACAAACAGGTGAAATTTTAGGCGAATTTCTGGTCTACTTTGAAACTACATGACTGGGAATCGTTCAAAGAGGAAGACGAAGGCGACCAACTTTTGACATTGATATTTGTTCAGTGCACAGTAGAGTTGTAAACAATTTGCCTAGAAGGTTGGCATCATGCCTTTAATAAACGGGTAGAGGTACGGCATCCTACAATGACCAAGCTTCTACAGAAACTGCGTACGGAACAAGCTTGCAACGAAATAGTTATTGAATAAGCAAATTTGGGAATCAATATCTCCAGGCAAAACAAGAAGTACAATAGAGTTAACGAACGACTTAAATCCCTTGTAAGTCAGTACAAGAAAGAAGAAGGATTAGATTTCCTAAAAGCAATCGCTTATAATTATAAATTTAAAACATTTGAACATTTTAAACTATTCAATTTTTTGCATTATAATTTATAAATTTGTAATAATAAACATTGTAACCTATTTACTTTTCAGTGTAATCTACAAGAGTTGAAGAATAAACATTTTAACTTTTTACTTTATAATGTACTGAATTAAAGATTTTTCATTTTCATTTTTCATGTTTGATCCTTTGCCTTTCCAGTTGTCCTGTCGACCAGTTGTCCTGTCGACCAGTTGTCCTGTCGACCAGTTGTCCTGTCGACCAGTTGTCTGTCGGCCAGTTGTCTGTCGGTCAATCGTATTTCGACGAACGGTCCGGCTACCTTTTCTTATACATGAAATCTTATACGTGATTATCTTATACGTGGAAATTTTTTCACAATGTTCTTTTGAATCCTTTTAATCCTTAATTTCCTCCAATCCTTCATTTTAAAGCCGTTGTTGCTCGTAAGGTTCTTATTGTCTAGGCCAGCGTTTCTTAACCTTTTTTGACATCAGCACCCCCTGTAATTAGGTCTAGGCAGTCCAGCACCCCCTTCACCTGGTTAGTAGCAAAAAGTTAGCAAAAGTTAGTGGCAAAAAGCACCACGCAAATACAAACAAATAAGAATATGAGTACAATTTATAGTTGACCAATAATATTTTGAATATAAAGATATCAAGTTAAAGCAAAGTGAACATACATTTAAAAGCAGCACATTTCGAGTAAAAAATAAACGAGGAAAATTTTAAAACGATATGAAGACAAGACAAAGAATTATATTTACAAATTCAAACCTCAATACTTTCTTGAATATAACAATAGATCAAGCGGCCAAAAGAAATGTTAAGAATAACAATCAAGGAGAATTACTTACCCCCTAATCTTGGGGTCAAAATCATGCAAAAAAAGTAAATTTCTTGTGACACAGAGTCAACGGCTACCATCTTAATATTAATGGTGATAATGTAAACGTGCAATAAATCTTTCGTAATTAAATATATATTCAAATTCTCATACAATAATATCTGTTAATAAAATAGAAAAGATTATGAGTTTTTGAAGGAGTTTGGTTAACGGACCTAACGTATCCATACTGCACATGACAGAAGCCCTTTTCCAGCACCCCTTAAAATCGATTTCAGGACCCCATGGGGGTGCTAGCACCCCAGGTTAAGAAACGCTTGTCTTGGTTAAAGAAATTTTAGTAATTTACATTGTGAAAACTTTTAAAACTTTAAGCACTTGAATTAATTCACCTCTTAAACGCCTGGTTTCTGGTGTATACAAATAAGCTCCTTGAGCCTATCTTCGTATGGTTTATTATGTAAAGGTAGAATAAGCTTTGTTGCGCGGTGCTGAACCCTTTCTATCATTCATTTATCCTTATTTATGTATGAAGACAACAACTGACTTATATAATGGCAAAACAATATCTTTAGATTTATACTCAGAATTATGAGAAATAAAATATTTATTTTTTCTTGATATATTATTAAAATGAAAACTGTGGAAAGATTTTCCACAATCTCAAAATTACATGGAAAATTTACATGGAAAGTAAACAGTAGAACCCTCCAAATGCTCGGGCAACATATGACGCTACTAAAAAAAGTTGTGCAAAGTTGTGCAAATACCCCGCCAAAATCTTGAGATAGCTTACGGCCGGGATGCTCAAACCCTGGCACATGTGCCAAACTTGGCACATTGTGACTCTGACGATGGCACATGGACACTCATCAAGGCAAATAAAAAATCAATGGTTATTATGCTGCACTAGCGTAAGCAAGAAATTTGAGAATTTTCAGAGTGGTAATTGGCAACTCTTCTAAGACTGCCTGCAGCGCTTGCGCAATAAGATTTAAAATTCAGTTACTGAATAATCATTCATGTGTTAAATGCGTCATATTTGACAAATTGGCTGGAGGGAAGCGAGTACACAAGGCTTTGTAATAGGGGTACCGTAAAGGAAACGTAAAATATAGTTATAAAATACACACGACATTTATTGCTTTACTATAATGCAATTTATTTGTACAATATAAAAAAGTAAATTAATTTAGGCCTATTCGACATAGTCATAGTGGCACATTACGTTTTGCATTTTGGAAAAATGACATAAACTAGCACATGATTGCCATAAGTTTGAGCAGCACTGGATTACGGTATCAACAGCTGGATCACCAAATCACTTACCGTCATTATCCAATCGTTATAACAGTAAATAACACTCTTCGTGGCCACTGAATACCGGAAGCATAGGCGAAGCGCTTGCCGGGATACCTCATGAATAAAATCGATGTTCTCCCTCGAGGAAAATAAAATACTCCTGACCGTCTTCAGATCTTCCGTTCCACTGGATTCGTCGCTAAGGAGAATACGTGACTTTTAGATTTAATTTTTCTGACTCCCTCTGTCCATTACTCTATCTTATATTAGACATAAAAAAATATCAAAATGTCAGCCATCAAAGGGATGTTTGGATTCTACAAGAGAGGAGACGACGAGTTTGTAACTTGGAAGAGTACATTTAGGATTCAGTATTTTTACAAAGGAACAAATTCACTTTTTGCCTTTAATAAGTTTTGGGCATTCGATTGAAAATCTAATGACCTTGAGACTTAGAGTTCTACTAACTACATTCTTATAAAATCAATTAAAAAAGTCACACCTCCAAAACGGGAAAATCGGTGATACATTAAGATCAGTTACTTTTATTTAAGTCTTAATAAAACGTTTACGTATGTAAATGCCCGCAGTGAAAAGAGTAAAGCAGTCTTACGAATAGATCAAAAGAATGGGCTGTTAGAATGATCACAGAAAATGCCAATAAACTAGTTTTAATTTTTCATTTATTTTTCACAGTATGCCATCGGCATTTCAAAAACAAGCACTAAATCAATGAAACTAATAAAAATTATTTATTATTTTAAAAAATTATTTTTTAACATTTCCCTCAAGAGGAGGCATACAAGTGTTAACCCCTCCGTCTATGGCCTGGGTTGGTTCGAAGTCGACGGGGGTTCTAGTTAGGTGGCAGCAACGGATGTGTGACTTGTAGTAGTTTTCTTCTATATTACTCTCCGAGTTCTTCTATAGTGGCTCGGAGGACTCTGGTAGACTTACTAAAAATTCTGAAGATTCCGGACTCTTCTTATAGCGTATCCGGAAAGTTTAATGACTAAGTTCATCTGAAGAGAGCAAGGCTCGAAGGATAAGATAAAGATTATCTTTTACTGTAATTTCCTGCTAAAATATACAGGTAGTGCTCAGCCTCTGAATTAGCTTCTGGATGACAATGGAAGATTTTTACTGTGGTTTTTATACCCCAAAACTGCTAACATCATTATTATTAAATGCTAAAAAGGCTGCATTATTTTTGCACAACATTCGAAAATAAAGTAAATCTTTTAGCTGTGGTAAGGCTTGAACGAGTAAACAAAATATTTGAAGATGAAACGATATTTTTATCTTAAACCGCGACTTTTCAGATCTGATGTTATCATGATCTGCCAAGTTAACTAAAAGTGGAAATCGGACTATGCATCTTTACACTAAAATATGCATATGAGTAAAATTTTAAGGTTTAAGATGTACAATTTAAATGCTTAGGCAAGACATGATCTCATCTTTTATAACGAAAGAGAATGTATACAAAATATGAACATTGCAAAGCTTAAGCAGGATTCCTTATTAAGCGAAATCTAAAAAAATGATTATGAGATTTTAAAAAAACAACAGGTCACCAATTATTTGGCAAAGTAGAAAGCAAATCAAAAATTTTATCCAAACTCGCGTTGGGCAATTTTGGTCCTTATGTAAAAATGAATACACACACGTACATACATATGAGTATAGGCATTATATAAAGTTAAATATATAAGAATATACAGGATTATATAAATACATGAACCATATAACACATGAATTTTTAAAATGGATATTTTTTTCTAAAATGGATACAAGAACTACGTATGTAAATGAATACAAGAATTACATGAAGAATAACATAGTATAGGAATATGGGAATTATTTATGGTTCATTTTTACAAGGATCTCCCCTCTAGAATGATATTAATATAATAATGTAACATCCTAACTAATGCTAACTAGATGATAACTATGGGTTTTATAATACAGATTTATATACACAACATAAGTCGGGTGGTTAAGTCTAGTTCACGTGGTCTGGGTACGCACTCTTGGTCGTGCATAAATAGTTTCATGTCGTTCGGTGTCTCTTGTTTTTCTTTGTTCCCAGAACGACCTTTTCACCACAAATATACCGAGGATAATAGCACATACAATAATGATGCTAACGGCAGATGTTGAGAAAATTGTAACAGGTTGTAATATTTGTAAGAGGTTGTTTTGGTTATCATCCGGAATTTTAAACCGACTTAATTGATCATTCCATTCAGGAGCATGTAGCTCGGGTAGGATGGTTACAGGTTTTATGGAGAGATTTAAGATCTCTATGACGAGTTTAAATTTAATTTGCGACGGGAAGGGGTATGAGTTATTAATGGTAACCTTGTACGGGTTTTATATATTGAGGTTTTTTGAACGCAAGGAGCAACCAATTGGTAGCCGAATAACCATAGGGATTGTGATGAGGGAATAATTTGACGGACACTCGAGAGTAGCGGCAGTCCTGTTCGCGAGAGAAACCCAGATGTCTGGTCCAATTCGTAGTTGGACGGTTTTAGGGGAATGAATTTTTTTAAATGAACATACCGGGGCATGCCGGTCACGAATTAAGTCGATAAAGCAAGACCTAGAAGTTGGAAGAATAACTGGTTTGAGTGGAGGGCAAACGAGTTGGTTATTTGGTTGCGGGAATCGGCAATGCCGGACGTCGCTATCTGACATCATAGAATAGGCTGACAGATCTTTGGTGAGGAAAAGGTAAGGTGGTACGGTGGGTAAATACAATCGATAGACATTAGAGTTGTTTTGGTAGGGTGTTGGGAAAGGGTGAAATTTATATACGTCGTAAGTGAGGACATCGAAAAATGGTATAATTATGAGGTATGTGGGGGCGTGGTCCATGTACAGTCCAGGTGTATTCTAGAAATTCGGGGTAATTAGTGTGGTTGAGTGGGAATATGGGTGATAATTTTAATTATGTCTGGGCGGTGTGAATCAAGGACTGAAGTGTTTCCCATGGTATTAGGGTGGAAAGAGTGATTTTTCCATGGGCTAGCTGGGTTGCACGCAAAACCTCGGAATAAATCGTAGTTATTCGTTGTAAGTATTTATCGATTAGGGTCACTTGTAGGTTAATTATGTCTATTAATTCTAGATATCTTTTGTGTTATTTGTATTGAGCTAACCTGGATTCAAGGTATGTGAGTCTGTCCGAAAGGGAGTGGAGGAAGCGATTGTTTTCGTGCAGTGACCTAATAGTTTGTTCTGACATGTGTCCATTATACTGTCGATTTCGCGCGAAGTGATTCGATTTGAATTCGATTCTTTTAATATCTTCTTCGGTTGCTAATCCGAATAAACCTTTGAACAGTTTCCCTCCTATATCTGTCAGTCCCCTTTTACTTCTTTGGTTAAAGTTTTCTGAATTTTTAGTTTCAGTTTGTATCCATGGTAAGGCTAATATTTCTGATTTTTCGAGGGTATTTTCTAACAGAACGCGACTAATCTGATCTTTTTCTTGGAAAGAATTCTGGACTTTACTTTCAAACGTTTTTAATTGGGTTTGTATCTGAAGGAGATTGATTTTAATTCTAGGTCTGCGTGTTTAGGATGTAGCGATCATCAAATTCTTAGGTTTAAGTTATTGATAGAAAACACCCAGGATAGTGACGTAATAGAAGTCCCTGATTTTCCTAGGGCTAATTTTGATAGTTTTGCTGATAGGATGAGAGTAGTGGACTGGGATAACTTATTTATGGGTAATGACACAAATTTGCGTTGGGTGGCGTTTAAAGAAAGTTTTAGGAATATTGAAAGGGAGTTTATTCCTCGTATGCCCAAGCGCGTTAGAAATCGTGGTAGGCCGAAGTGGTGGACTAGGGAAGTAGGCGAGTTCATAAACGAGCGTAATAGAGCGTATAGACTTAGTAAGCGCAATGGCCAGGTAGCTGACTTTAATAGATATATCGAGCTTAGGCGTCAGGTTAAAAGATCAGTTAGGAATGCTAAGCGTAATTTAGAGATACTTATAGCTGCGGATAGTAAACATAATCCAAAAAAGTTTTTTGAATACGTTAATAATCGTAAGCCGGTAAAAAATAACATAGGCCCTCTAGTGGATGTTAATGGCGCTTTGGCTTCTGACGCTCAGGCGATGGCGGGTATTTTCAATAACTTCTTTGCGACAGTTTTTACCGTAGAAGACGTAAATAATGTCCCCGACGTTGACGATATCGTTCCATTTAGTAGCGAGACTATTTTAGATGAAATAACTGTTTACGAGGCTGAGATTGCGCATTAAATCGATAGGCTAAAAGTTAGCAAGGCTCCAGGCCCTGACGCTTTTTATCCCAGACATTTGAAAGATTTGAAAGACGTTATCGTAGGCCCCTTAGCGAAGATTTTTAATCAGTCACTCGAAAGGGGGATTATTCCTGAAGACTTCAAATTAGCTAACGTCACGCCTATTTTTAAAAAAGGCGACCGCGCGGTAGCTAACAATTATAGGCCCATTGCTTAACGTCAATTGTCGGTAAACTTTTGGAATCCGTAGTTAGGGATCGTATTATCGATCACTTAGAAAGTAGGGGTTGGATTAATAGTAGTCAGCACGGATTTCGACGCCATAGGTCTTGTTTAACTAATTTGTTAGAATTTTATAACGAAATAGTGCGCGAATACGATAGGCATAGGACAGCTGACGTTATTTATTTAGATTTTAAAAAGGCGTTCGCTACAGTTCCGCATAGGAGACTAATTGCGAAGGTTAAAGCGCACAGTATACGCGGTCAGGTAGCTAACTGGTTAGAAGAATGGCTTCGTGCTAGGAGGCAGAGGGTCGTAGTTAATGGTAGTGAATCGGGGTGGTTAGATGTAGGTAGCGGTGTCCCACAGGGTTCAGTGTTAGGCCCAATGCTATTCGTAATTTACATTAACGACATAGATGTAGGATTGACTAGTAACGTGTCAAAATTCGCGGACGATACTAAAATAGGCGGTAAGGTTGTTAACGAGGACGATAGAAATAGGATCCAAGACGATGTAGATAGGATTATGGAGTGGACGGATAAGTGGCAGATGCAATTTAACGTAGATAAATGTAAAGTTTTGCATATAGGTTCTCGCAATAATAATTACGCGTACACGATGGATGATAGGGAGTTAGCGAGCGTTGACGAGGAAGTAGATTTAGGCGTACGCGTATCTAAGGATTTAAAGGTTAGGAACCAGTGCCTGGAGCCTTGCGCAAAAGCGAATAGGATGTTAGGCTTCATAGCGCGTAATTTCGAATTTAAATCGAAGGATATTATATTGCCCCTTTACAAGTCCCTAGTCAGGCCTCATTTAGAATATGCAGTTCAGTTTTGGTGCCCGTACTTGCGTGAGGATATTGATAGGTTAGAAAGGGTTCAGCGTCGTGCCACGAAACTTATTCCGTCATTGCGCAATAAGCCTTATGAAGATAGGATTAAAGAGTTAGACTTGTATTCACTCGAAACTAGGAGATTAAGGGGGGAGCTTATTGAAGTTTTCAAAATCGTTAATAACATCGATAACGTAAATTTTGACAAATTTTTCACTTTCGATAATAGTAATACTCGCAATAACGGATTTAAGTTGTGTGGCAGACGTTTCATTACTAATATCGCTAAAAACTACTTTACGTTTAAAATAATTGATAAATGGAATAATCTTTCCGCGTCAGTCGTTCATTCTACCAGCGTTAATATGTTTAAGAACCGTCTTGACAGACATTTTAAAAATATTAACGTTGTTTAAAATTTAAAAAAAGTTAACAACAGGAGCTCTGGTGGTGGTGCTCGAGGATGAGTCTGTTGACGAAGAATGCCAGCTTATGACATGCCAGCGTGTGATGCCAGCAATAAAAAAAAAAAAAAAAATTAGACTAACACGAACGTAGATGTAGCTCGTAGCGTAAACTAACCCACTTTTTGTTTAACTTTACCTACTTTTTTTTTTTTTTTTCTTATCTCCTTTCTTTGCATGTCTGTAACTCTCTTTACTTGCATGTTTGTAGTTTGCATGGTATGACAGTGAGTTAAGACTGTGTTTGCATGGTTTGTAAGCGTTCTTATTTTACTTCTTTTCATCTTTCACCCCTCTCCTATTTTCTCCGACTATTTTTTTGACTTGTCGGCAGTGGCCGGCGGATGATGATGATGATGGTGAGACTTTTTTCCTCTTTTTCTGAATGAATGTTAACCCACGAATGATAGGTGTTGCTCCTTACTTAACCCCTTATTCTCTTCTCTTAACCCCCTACTCTTTCCTTTCTCTCGGGCTAGCCTTAGAGTGGATCTTCGGGTCTTTGTTAGCCTTAGCTTCTGTAGATCTGTAGAACTCCGGTAGAAATTTTAATGCTAGGGCTACAAGAGTAAATAATTTGGAAAATTATAAGGGGGACAATTTTATTCATTTCTACGCCTTAGGTTATACGGAGCTGGGGGTGGCTATGTGGATACTTGTGTTTGTGGGCGAAGGGGTCGGCCTCGTTTTGGTGGCAGTGGGGGTCGACTGTTGAGCTCAGATTCTGAACGGGTTCGTTTCTTATGTGAAGGTTCTAGTTCACGTGGTTGATGCATTTGCGGGCGGTATGTAGGGTCCGTGCGTCGATCATCAATCGGTGAGGGTGGTGACAGAGGAGATGGTGGAGTTGGAGGAGATGGTGGAGTTCCACTGAGTGATCCTCTCGAAGGGGTTTCTCCAGGGTCTGGGTCCGATGGGACGCTTGGCTCTGGGGCCTCTTGTTCAGAGATTGCCTCGAGTACTGGTGGTATTACGAGGAACCAGTCTTCATCATGGGTAGCGGTTCCCGCGGTGACCACTTCAGTTTTTTTATCCCTGCTCGATTTGTTAATACCTTGACCTTTTGAAGGATAGGCGGCTCGAATGCCTGGCAGCTGTTTTTTGGGAAGGTGTTGTTCGGAAGCTATCTTCAAATTGTCAGCGTGAATGATCTTTAGTTTGGAATGATCCCGGAGGTCGAGGATTTCGTGACAATTTTTTCCGAGGTTTTTCATAATCCTATATGGGCCATCCCATTTTGGGTATAATTTTCGATGAGCACCTGGCGGTTTCACGCTCTTCAAATAACATCGCATACCGACGATTATAGTCCGTTGACGGGGATGACACCTATGTTGCTCTTGCTCCATCTGTTGGTTTCGTTGGTCTAGGGCAGGGGTGGGGAACCATTGGCACGCGTGCCAAACGTGGCACGCTAACGACTTTTTTCCGGCACGCGATTCCCCGGGCTCACCTTAAAAAAAATTAAATAAATAAATATCCAAATTCTTCGCTGAGTTTTATATTTTAACTTAATGAAATACAATTTTATTAAGTAGAGCAATACCAAATAAAAATGCAATAAAGAAACAAACACTGACAACCGTTTTAGTAATAATAAGTAATAAGAAAATGAAACAAACATCCTATTTCCAAGCCATCTATCTCCGCGATGATAACCCCGGTATACTGACGTACAAGTTTTGTCCCGTTCAGTTGTTGCATCATTCGCCAGGCGGCCAGACGTGGCGTGACTCCTTTACCATCATTTTATGTGTTTTTTCGTGTTTCGTAAAAAATTTATCGGTTTTTTAAAGTGTGTAAAGCTATGTGAAATGTATTATCAATATTCAGGATTATGAAGTGTTATCTGCACGTGATAGTGATACCCTTCTTTTTCATTTCCATGTGTGCATGTAGGCCTATAATTGTACTAATTTTTGGTTTGCTTACCCACGAACCGATTTGCATGTGTGTAGGTAGGCCTATAATTGTACTAATTGTACCAACCGATTTTCATAAAACTTGGTAAGTGTATGCAGAGAGTGATTATGAAGAGAGTTGTCTGAGTTGTGAACCCTGATAAAAAAACATAAAAAGATACTACTATTATTAGCATCGAAAACAGTCATTGAATCAGTTGCACACAATCCTACAATCCACAAGCGGCCTACGGTCGCTTCTATTTATTTATCGTTATATACATTAAATATCAATGGATTTCTTTGATTTTGGTGTCAAACGATTGCTAATTGGCTGAAGTTTATGGGCGGTTTTGTGGTCTGGCCCAATCAAAGAAAGTTTATCAGTTTTCGAGGCTTTTGAGGAGTAGCGCTATTTTTGAGCGGGACACACTTCAGCAGCACGGAGTAGCGCCATTTTTGAGTCGCTCCACACTTCGTGGGTTAAAGTTGGAAGGTGTATGAAGAAAGCAATTATTTTTTGTATGTACCTTGTGGTTGTACAACTTTGGTCATTCAGTTGTAATTTACTTTTTTCCTTTTTCCTTTCGCTTTATTCCCTTCTTGACTTCCTTTCCTTCTTCCTCTTTTTTTCTATTCATATTTATGCTATATATATCAAAGCTGGGCACTTGCGGTTTTTTTGCGGTACTGCGGTACTGCGGTACTACCGCACTACCAAACCGGTACCGCATAACGCAGTACCGCAAAAAATGCGGTAGCGGTACTGCTGTACTTTCAGCGATCCTTTGCGGTACTGCGTTATGCGGTACCGGTTTGGTAGTGCGGTAGTACCGCAGTACCGCAGTACCGCAAAAAAAACCGCAAGTGCCCAGCTTTGAATTATATATATATATATATATATATATATAAAAATAGCATTATCACATATTTTTATTTGCTTGCTACCCTTTACAGATTGTACAGAATGTCACAACCACCAGCAAAGAAACATAGACATTCAAATGAAGAGGATATTAGAGAATTTAAAGAATACTGGACTGAAAAATTTGGCATGATTAAGAAAGATAATAAAGCATTATGCATTTTATGTTCCGAATCAGTTGTTTGTAGGACTTCTTCTGTAAAGAGACATTTTGAAACTGTTCATAAAAACTTAAGCAATAAAAGTGAGCAAGAACAAAGAGAATTAATTTCTCGTGAACTGAGCAAGACAAAAAAACAGTCCGATACTTTGATGAAATTTATTTCAGGTAGGCCTAGTTCCAACTTAGTTGCTGCTAGTTTTGAGGTTTCAAAAGTTATTGCCCAACATGGAAAACCACTCAGTGATGGGGAGTATATTAAAGAAGCATGGCTAGAATGTGCTCCTTTCCTTTTTGATAACACTAGGCAACAAATTTCAACTTTTTTTTTGTTACAGACACGTGAACTACTGATTCCTACTAAAGCGCTGATGCTGATTTCAGATCTGATATCAAAATTTCTCTATCACGTCCAGATTTTGTGTAACCGAAAACCCCTATTTTTTCATTTTTTTTCTCACCCGCTTCTATTACGAAAGCTGTCTAAGCTACTTTTCCGTGCCACGTTTTATGTTAAGCATACTTAAATAATTAGTGAACAGGGATGTCTTTCCTCCTTTATTCTGGCTTAAGACAGACAGCGGAATTCCACTGGCGGAGTTACCACCCCTGCGCCCAACCATCCACCCAAAGCGCGTTAGTATTTTGTTGTTACTACTGAAAGGCAAATTCCTGTTCTTAAGTGAAACTTTGGTGTGTGTCCTCTTCCTTTGTCGCTTGTAGGATGACGAGCTCTCCTTCTGCAGGAACCAACAATAATCTCCCATCATATTTGGGTTGAAATTACCTTGGTATCTGTTTTCCATAACTGAGATCTGTTGGTGGAAGCGCTCACCATGCTCGTCACTTACAGCCCCAAGGTTGGCCGGGAAGAAGTCAAGATGAGAATGTAAAAAATGAATTTTCAAAGACATTCTGCATCCCATTATTTCATAAGATTTAAGCATGTTTTCTACGAGTTTACGGTGGTTTTCAGCTTTGTGGTTTCCAAGAAAATTTTTGACAACTTCAACGAAAGATGTCCATGCTCCTAGTTCATTCTCATTTAGGTTAGATGGAAACGATGAGTCGTGGATGACACTGCGGATCTGTGGTCCAGTGAAAACTCCAGCTTCTAGCTTAGCATCTGTCAATATTCCTTTGAATTTATCCTTTAAATATTGGAAACCACTACCTTGATGATCCATACCCTTCACGAAATTTTTCATAAGGCCAAGTTTAATGTGAAGTGGTGGAAGATGTACTTTCTGAGGGTCAATAAGTGCTGGGTGTTTCACATTGTATTTACCAACAACATGTTCAGTTCTAGATGGCCAATCATGTTTTTTGTAGTGGTTCTTGTCATCTCTGCTGTTCCATAGACACAAAAAGCACATATGCTTTGTGTAGCCCAACTGTAACCCAAGAAGTAATGATACAACTTTAAGGTCGCCACAAATATTCCATGTGTGGTCCTTATATTTGATGAGTCTTAGCAGCAGTTTCATCGATTCATAAGTCTCATTAAGGCCAGTGGCATGTGCTACAGGTATTGAAGGTTTTTCATTGCCGTTGTGCAGTAATACAGCTTTAAGGCTAGCTTTACTAGAGTCAATGAACAGTCTCCATTCTTTTGGATCATAGCGACAGCCAATCCCTTGCATCAGACCACTGATATCGTGGCAGAAACAAACGTTTTCTTCCTGTAAGTAAAATGATGAAAACTGCAAATGGCGATGGCGGAAATGGGAAACTTTGGTGTTTGGTTGGAGAAGATTAAATTCTTGAAGTCTTGAACCAAGCAACTCTGCCTTTTCTTTTGGTAATTCCAAATCGCGCACTAAGTCATTTAACTCCGCTTGACTTAACAAATGTGGGGAAATATTTGCATCTGGAACATATATGCCATCTTTCCCTGTTTCTATATCACTAGCAGAATCTTCAGATGAACTGCTGTCTGTTATCGTTGCTGGTGGAACTGGTGGTGGATTTGTTTCATCATGTGGTACTGGTTTCATTGCTGATTCGCAGTTTGGGTACGTGATCTTTGATTTGTTTTTCTTTGTGAAACCAGCAATCTTTGTCAAACAAAAATAACAATCATTGAAGTGATTTTTCGGCTCACGCCAAACCATGGGGACTGAGAACGGCATAGCTTTTCTTTTACCATTCATCCAAGCTATTAACATTGCATTGCACTGTGCACAGCAAATATGTGGTGCCCAGTCCCCTCTGTTGGTCTCCTAACTTACAGTCAAAATAACACTTGTAGGCAAGTTTAATCTTTGTTGTTATGTTTCTATGTTGTGGCTTAGGTGTATATTGTCCACAGACAAAGCAGAAGTTGTCTGGGTGATTTACACAAGCACGTCTATTTGATGCCATTTTGAATTACCATACAATATCTGAAAAAACGTAGAAAGTAATTATTACGATGTGCAAAATAAAAAGAAATACACACCGTAGTACAAAACAAATGCTATAAAAACACACAAGTTACCACAACCTGTCACTTGCTCATCAGCAGAGAGCTTCAACAACAGTTCTTCTTGACTGTCACGTAGCGACTGACCGTTGGGCCGTTGCCCGTTACTATGCACTTGACTCAGTGTTGCCAACTCGGGATAAATTTTATTTATCAAAATTGTTCGAATTTGTATATAGTTGGCCAAAAAAATTGCTTTAACCTTGAAAAGCAAGTTTCATATTACTGGCATTAAGCCGATTAAAACCAAAATCTGGACGTGGTAGAAAATTTTACTAAAGGTGATTTGCATTTTACACAAAATCTAGACGTGATAGAAAAAATCTAATTATAGATTTGAAATCAGCATACCGAAATTAGCTAGGAGCACCTATTTGGTCTTCTGTAACAAAATCTTTGTTGCCTAGTGTAATCTTTCAGAAAAGGAAAAAATTATTCAGCGCATTAAAGATTTGTCTGTGAGTAGAAAAACAGTTAAGGATAGGATACTTAAGTTGGAAAGGAATACAGCAGAACAATTAACAAAAGATTTGGCTTCATGTAAGTTCTTTTCTATTTGTGTTGATGAGAGCACAGACATTACATCATCAGCTAGACTAGCAATCTTTGCTCGATTTTGTAGGGTTGACGAAGTATGCGAAGAGATGATTAGTCGAGGTTTGGTTCTGAAACGATTTGTTGAATGCCTGGATGAGATAAATCTCTTTTTGACTAACCAACAAATGTCTTATAAAGAAATGTCTGACATAAAGGCATTTGAAATGAAACTAGGAGTTTTTAAGAGGGATGTAGACCGTGAGAGATTTTGACATTTTCCAAACCTAAAGAGATACATCAATGATCTCCAAAAGGATGACAAAACAGACCGCCAATGTCTTCAAAAGCTATTTTTAAACATCATTGAGTCAACTGTTGAGCAGTTCTCTTTAAGATTTGTTCAGTTCAGACAATTAGAAGAGACTGTAAAATTCATTAAGTTTCCAGACAAGATAAAACTGGATGAACTAAACTTGCAGATGTTTTCGTGGATAGATAGGGATGATTTTGAAATGCAGTTGATTGATTTTCAAAGTAGCTCAATTTGGAGGCAGAAATTTGTTGACCTCAGAGCTGACTTGGAAAATATTGAAAAGGAACGATTAGAGACGGGAGTAACAGAGAGAAGTGCGGAAAATGAGGTATTAATGTTATTTTATTTATTTGTTGGGTTCAAAATCCCAGCTGAGCCGTGAACGGCCAAATTCTAAAGGGCCAGTTCTATCTGAAGCCCAAGTTAAGCTAAATTAAAACTTACGGATTTGAGATCCTATTAGGTCCTACCTCAGGGTAACCTCAGGGTTGCTGACTCGATGCGGGCCTACCTTAGACCTTAGTTACATGAATTTAATGTAAACAAAAAAGGGTACTATTTATGGTCTTCTTTCTCAACCTTGCAACAACAACGCAACCTGGACTATTGCACGGTGCAACAATCTTGTATCTAAACAACCAAACTGAATTGCAAGAGAGCTCTCTACAAGACCACACCCTGTACGTACGACATCCCACAAACGAGTAGAAAAGACGCGCAGCGCCCCAAAATGATGCCACCAGCGTCCCAAACACTGATGCCACAAGAGCCCAAAAATGCTAGCTCTTATTAAGTGAATTTTTCACTAACCTTACAATTATGAGATGGATATATATACACCTTAACTTAATATATACAAGCAATGCTGCATCAATCAGCTTAGTCATCATATCGCCTTGGGACAACAATGGTTCTTCCTCTTCTAGATTTTCTAACACTCCCCACCGAAGAGGCATTGTTGTCATTACCTTCTGCAAGGTTAGCCAAGCCTTCTACATGAGGCTGTAACTCAAATGTTTCATCTTGACTATTTGTGTTTTTGCTGATTTCTAAAGCATAGAGTTTTTGTATAGGTCTCTTTAACTTTCCTCCTGAAGTCTTTACCAGTGCAGACCTAACTAAATTGTCTTTGCCAACAAACAACTCTTCAATTATGCCAAGCTTCCAGCATTGTCTTGGTCTTTCATCCCCAATCATTACCACTTCTCCCACCTTGATACAATTTGCATTGGAGCCCTTTACCTTGCCTGATGGGTAATAATTGAGTTCTGGCAAGTATTCCATCTGCCACCTCTTCCATAACTGATCTTGTAGCTCTTCAAGGTACCTGAACCGTCTGGTTAACTCTCCTTGAGTGCTCTGGATAGGCTGCAAGTCTTCTGGCACACTGGGTTTTGATGTTAATCGTTTACCACAAAGAAAATGATTTGGTGTCAATGGCTCTGCATCCTGCATACTGTTGTAAACAAAAGTGATAGGCCTACTGTTCACCATTGCTTCTACTTCACATAAAACAGTAGAGAATTCTTCTTTGCTCAAATGAGCATTAGCTAAAAGTTTCTTTAATGGACACTTTACACTTCTCACTAGCCTTTCCCAAAATCCACCCCACCATGGTGCTCTCTCAACAATAAACACCCACTGTACCCCTTGGTGTGAAAAGTAGGATTGGAATCCTTCCTCTTTTAGCAAGGACCAAACTTATTGGAGTTCCTTTGCAGCCTTTTTGAAGGTTTTTGCATTATCCGATATGATTTTATTTGGGAAACCCCTTCTGTTCACAAACCTTTTAAAGGCCAAAAGAAATACATCACTACTTAAATTGCTTACCAACTCCAAATGGATTGCTCTGGTGGTAGCACATGTGAAAAGACATATATAACCTTTGTTAGACTCCCCTTGCTCATACACATAGACTGGCCCTGCAAAGTCTACTCCCACTACATCAAATGGGGCAGTATAGACACACCGTTCTCTTGGAAGTGGAGCCACCTTTTCATAATAAGTCTTTGCACTCCAACGCTTGCAAACCACACATTTATGCACGACCTTTTTTACTACTTGTCTAATTTTGGGAATCCAAAACTGTTGTCTGATCTCTATTATCACTTCTCTAACTCCAGCATGTAACAGCTTATGATGAGTATCCAGGATCAAAAGGTCCACAAAGTGCCCCCCAGAAGGTAGCAAAATTGGATGTCTTTTCTCCTCTGGAAGCCCAGAAAACTGTAGTCTACCTCCTACTCTCAATAAATCCTGATCCAAAAACACATCCAAACCCTTGAGCGCAGAATGTGTTGGTAGAACCTGTAATGGATGGCTGGTGAGCAATTCTCTCTCTCCACCAAATTTTTCCTTCTGCATATATACCACCCAGTATTTCCTGGCTTGCTGAATCTCATTACTGTTCAGAATTCCTTCCCTTCTTGTTTCTCCTTTAATGTTGTTGGTAAATCTATATACCCATGCTGTCACTCTTAACAATCTTTTCAGATTGCTAATGTCCTCAAGCCTCAATATGGGGTCCTGCTGCATAACTTGACAACTGTTCACAGCGCATTTTCTCACCTCACTCACCCATGCTTCTTCAGCCTGGCATTCTCCTACAATAGGCTGATTAGAAGGCCAGTTTTCACTTCCAAGTTTTAGCCACTCTGGCCCATTCCACCACAAACTTGACTGTGAAAGATCTTTCACTGAAATTCCTCGTGTTGGTAAATCAGCGGGGTTTTGGATGCCTGGACAATGCTTCCATTGCTTGGGATCTGTGTGCGCTTGAATTTCCTCCACCCTATTGGCAACAAATGGTTTCCATTTCCTTGCCTGACTTCTTAACCAGTGCCAAACTATAGTGGAGTCTGTCCAATAATAGCTTGGAATTTCATAGAGGGCCAAAGACTTTTGCACTGTAACTGCAAGCCGACTAGCAATAACGGCACCCATCAATTCCAACCTTGGAACAGAAAGCCTTTTCAAAGGTGCTACTCTACTCTTTGCAGCAACCAACCTGCAACTTACTTCCTCTTGCAATGCGCCTCTTATATAAATACAAGTTGCATAGGCTTCCTCACTTGCATCACAAAAGATGTGCAGCTCCAAATTGTCTGGACTATTGTTCAACTCTCCAAAGTACCATCTTGGGATTTCAATGTCTCCAAGATGTGCCAATTCTTTGAACCAATATTTCCACCTTACCACCATATGATCAGGTAACTCTTGATCCCAACCAAGTCCAATTTCCCAGAGGCTCTGAAACCAAATTTTTGACTTTATCACAAATGGAGCCAGGAATCCAAGAGGATCAAAGACCTTTGAAGCCAAACTAAGAGCTGTACGTTTTGTCCACCTTGTCTCATTCTCAGCCAGCTCTACTAAAGATTTCCCATTGAAGGTAAACAAATCATCATCTTGCTGCCAAACAATGACTAGCACCTTTGCATCTATTGCCCACAACTCCTTAATACCAGAATCCTCAATACTTTTTGCTGCATCAGGTACTACACAGGAATGACTCATAAACTCTTGTAATTGCGAATGATTGGTCTGCCATTTTCTAAGCTCCATGCCAGCCTCCCTCATTATAGCTCTAGCCTCCATGAATATCTGTTTAGCCATTTCTGTATTATCCACGGAACACAGCAAATCATCAACATAAAAATTCTTCCTTATGTGTTCAATAGTGTTAGGATAGACTTCAGAATATTTCTTAAAATGGTACTGCATAGTAGCTGCCAACAGAAATGGACTAGAGCTGAGGCCGAACAACACTGACTTCATTCTATATGCTTGAACCTTAGGTTCATTTTCCAACAAGTCTTTCGTATCCACCCACAGATACCTTACTGCATCTCTGTCCTCTGGTTTTAACTTTATCCGCAAAAAGGCTTGCTTCACATCTGCAGTCAATGCTACTCTACCAAACCTGAATCTCAGTAACAAGGAAAATAAATCTGCATTTAAATTTGGCCCAGCATCCAAACAGTCATTCAAGGACACACCACCTTTGTCCTTGGCTGAGCCATCAAAAACTACCCTCAGTTTGGTGGTAGTTTTGTCTCGCCTTACCACTGCATGGTGTGGCAGATAATGTGCCTCCTGGCTCACCAGCTCACCTTGCATCCTTTCAGCATAGCCCTCCCTTACATAACTTAGGATGGCCTCATCGTATTCAATTAACAACTCCTCATTTTTTCTTAGCCTGTACAATGAAGTCTCCAACCTCCGATTAGCTAGCTGAAGGTTTGAACCGGGTTTGCAAGAATCCTTCCATGGTAGGCCAACTTCATAGCAACCATCTCTAAACCCAATCCCTTTTTCAAATTGCTCTAAAACATCATTGTTCACTGTACTTGCCTGGTTGTCCTTTATGCCAATAGATTCAAGTTCCCTAAACGCTTTCAAATGCCTTTCCAGACCATGGCTGTTCTCCTCAATCTTAACAAAAAGAGCCTTAACTTCCATTTCATTGCAATAACTACCATGTAGCATCCAGCCTAGCTTACTTTCAATAGCTACCGGGCCTTGAGATGTACGGACAATATTACCAGTGATGAAGTCCCAATAATAGTCAGCTCCAATCAAAAGACTAATATCTTCTGTTCCCTCAAACTTATTATTGCCCAAATTAATTCCTTTAACTTGCAATTCTTGGACACATGCCATATCTAAACAAGTAGTGACTGGAGCACAAAGTTCCTCAATCTCTACAGCTTGGACCTTGATAGTGGGACTTTGCGGTAACAACCCTTTAACCAGAACTTCTACCTTCTTAAATTTGGTTCGGTTTTGAACGGAACCCCCAAACCCAGAAATTCTTAAATTTTCCCTCTTAAGTTCTTTAAACTTCAATTTTCTGGAAATTCTGGTCTTAATAAAACTACACTGGCTACCACTATCAAACAACACTCTTACAGTAGCTTCTCCCTCATTCCCAATTAATAAGGCTGCAGTTGTTTGCAATAATCCCCCTTTACTTTTACTCCCTTGCCTAGCAGTGGCATGGGCCACTGATGTCTCTACTTCTGGGGTAGGCCTACTAAGAGTGTTTTCACACAATAATGGCTGATGCCTACCATGACATTTTTTGCACAAAATTTTAAACTTACAAAACCTTGCTCTATGACCTCTCAAAAAACATTTAAAACATGCTGTGGACTTAGTTACCCTGTCGTTTCTCTCCTCAAAGGGTAAAGCCTCAGCCACCTCACATTTATATGACTTGTGGTTGCCTTCGCAAAATAATCATTCCTTGATTCCCTTTAATTTATTCTCAGAGGAGGCATGTAGAGCTGACACTGTACCTGGGCTATTCCTTTTTGTGGAAACTTTGGTGCTGTGCCTGCCTTTGTCCCCTTGTTTACCATCCCACTGTGCAAACTCAACTCCCTCTCGTCTTGCTAATTCTGTGCCTAAAAGATTTAACATCTGCTGAAGGGGGATGTACACATGTTCTGCAGAGTGTCCCCTACTTAATTCAAGCAAAATTGAGCTAGGCAATTTAGACTCCAGTGTAGGAACCAACATTTTACCATACTTTTCCATTCCTACACCCAAGTTGTCCAGGGACCTAGTTCTAATTTCAAATTCATCATATAACTGCCGTAACTCCTTGACACTATTAGGATTATTAACAGGAGGTATAGCTAAAAGTGCACGGAGGTGGCTTTTAATTAAGATCTCTGGCTTACCAAACCGTTTCTTTAATATATCCCAAGCCACATTATAATTAGCCTCTGTTAATGCTAATCCTGCTATAGTCTTTGCTGCCTCCCCTTCCAAGAGGGACCGCAAATAATTAAACTTCTCCACGGCACTTAACACTTGACTAGAATGAACTGCTGATTGAAAACTGTCTGCCCATCCTTGCCATTCCTGAATACTCCCAGAAAATGTTTTGTGTACAAGCCTCGGTAATTGAACTACAGATCTGTTAACCTTAACTTCACAAGCATCATTTGTTGAGTGTTGTGTTTCATTATTAGACCTGGTCTCTAACTGTACTGAGCTGCTAAACTCTTTTGCTCGGAGGCCTACGTTAATTATATCATCAATAATCTCTTCAAAGTAAATTATGTTATTTTCTATTTCATCCTCTTCTATAAGAGCTTCAATTTTAACATTTACCTCACTTAGAGCAACCTTTTTAGTTTCTAATATGGAAAGCTGCGCAGTCACTAAGCGTAAATCCTCTTGCTCTATGGCAGAATCTATAGTGGCAATGACCTTTGTAATTAGACCTTTGTAGGCGCTTCTCCTTTTTATAAATTTGTTCAATTCAGATGCACTCATCTTCAATGCAAACAACAATTGGGCTCAATACCAAATGAGCTGAATTGGCAGAAATACTTAACCAAACTGATCAAACTCAAATTTTACTTTCAAATAAACTGAATTGCTAGGTGGGGTACTAACCAACACCAGTATGGAATACCAAATTTTCCACCCAAGTAACTGGCGCACTGGTCTGCAACCTTCGCCTACGAATAATAAACCAAATTAACCAAACTGGTAAATGTAGGCCAAAAACAACGACAGACAAGTGGCCAAGTTTCGCAATTGGGCGACCAAACTTTCTACCCTGGGACCTTAATTCAATAATAACCCAAAATTAACCAAACCGGTAAAATGTAGGCCAAAACAACGACAGACGACTGGCCAAGTTTAGCAATTGGGCGACCAAACTTTCTACCCTGGGACCTTAATTCAATAATAACCCAAAATTAACCAAACCGGTAAAATGTAGGCCAAAACAACGACAGACGACTGGCCAAGTTTCGCAATTGGGCAACCAAACTTTCTACCCTGGGACCTTAATTCAATAATAACCCAAAATTAACCAAACCGGTAAAATGTAGGCCAAAACGACGACAGACGACTGGCCAAGTTTAGCAATTGGGCGACCAAACTTTCTACCCTGGGACCTTAATTCAATAATAACCCAAAATTAACCAAACCGGTAAAATGTAAGCCAAAACAACGACAGACGACTGGCCAAGTTTCGCAATTGGGCAACCAAACTTTCTACCCTGGGACCTTAATTCAATAATAACCCAAAATTAACCAAACCGGTAAAATGTAGGCCAAAACGACGACAGACGACTGGCCAAGTTTAGCAATTGGGCGACCAAACTTTCTACCCTGGGACCTTAATTCAATAATAACCCAAAATTAACCAAACCGGTAAAATGTAGGCCAAAACAACGACAGACGACTGGCCAAGTTTCGCAATTGGGCTACCAAACTTTCTACCCTGGGACCTTAATTCAATAATAACCCAAAATTAACCAAACCGGTAAAATGTAGGCCAAAACAACGACAGACGACTGGCCAAGTTTCGCAATTGGGCGACCAAACTTTTTACCCTGGGACCTTAATTCAATAATACTCAACCCGTCTAGGCCTAACTTGGGCTACAATTTGCACAATCAGAACTTTGCCGAAAAATAGTCACTGACTCAGTCTTGGGGTAGAATCCGGTTCTGAAGGACCATGTTATTTTATTTATTTGTTGGGTTCAAAATCCCAGCTGAGCCGTGAACGGACAAATTCTAAAGGGCCAGTTCTACCTAAAGTCCAAGTTAAGCTAAATTAAAACTTACGGATTTGAGATCCTATTAGGTCCTACCTCAGGGTAACCTCAGGGTTGCTGACTCGATGCGGGCCTACTTTAGACCTTTGTTACATGAATTTTAATGTAAACAAAAAAGGGTACTATTTATGGTTTTCTTTCTCAACCTTGCAACAACAACGCAACCTGGACTATTGCACGGTGCAACAATCTTGTATCTAAACAACCAAACTGAATTGCAAGAGAGCTCTCTACAAGACCACACCCTGTACGTACGACATCCCACAAACGAGTAGAAAAGACGCGCAGCGCCCCAAAATGATGCCACCAGTGTCCCAACCACTGATGCCACAAGAGCCCAAAAATGCTAGCTCTTATTAAGTGAATTTTTCACTAACCTTACAATTATGAGATGGATATATATACACCTTAACTTAATATATACAAGCAATGCTGCATCAATCAGCTTAGTCATCATATCGCCTTGGGACAACAATGGTTCTTCCTCTTCTAGATTTTCTAACAATTAAGGACTTGGAATCCTATTCCAGAAACCTTTGTCGGTTTAAAAAACCTCGCAACAGCATTACTATCCATTTTTGCATCTACATATTCTTGTGAATCATTGTTCTCAGTGACGAACTTTGTTAAGTCTCGTAATAGGAGTAGCCTTACAGATGAAAGTAGTAGCGCATGCATATCTCTAAAGGTTACAAAATATAAACCTCATATAAATTATCTGTCATCAGTGATGCAGCAGCAGAAGTCTCATTGATGCTAAATAAATAAAACGTCCACGATTTTTCTTTCTCTAGTTTTGATTTGATGTTTTCTGCTAAAAAATGGTAAAGATTAACTTCTGTTTAATATATTATGTAGGTAAAATAACTTTTTATTTTCTCTGTAATTTTTATGTATTATTCATAAGGGATTAAGAATCAATAAAAGAATATCTTTAATTTTATTTTCTTTCATTGTGCTTTAGTCAAGTAAAACGATTATGAGATTGGGCACTGTAATGTATTGGGAAAACTTGAAAAAACTTATGGCTGATTGATCTGATATATAAAAAACAAAAAAAAATCAGAATTATTGTTTACTCTTTTGCTGATGTTAAAAATTGCGTTTTTAAATTGTGTGGCTGTATATGGCAGCTATAGTTACACTTAAAGGCTAATAAAAAATATCCACGCTATCAAAAGGGTAGAACGACCTTCAAGTAAAAATTCCGTCACTAAATTTTACATTTATTCAATCTTACATGACTTACAATAATCACTCTTACAATATTCTTTGATTTTACCGCTCCAGTGTAATTTTTGATTATTTGAAAAGGTTCTCTCAATACTTAAAAGGCACCAAATAATAATATGTTCCCCAAAATTTCGGTTGGCACGTGAGAAAATTTTGCATCAAAGATTTGACGATTTTGGCACGCTCACTTAAAAAGGTTGCCCACCCCTGGTCTAGGGCATAGCGGATTATGTAAAAAATCTTGAAAGATCGTTCAGCTAGTTGCTGATTTGCTTCTATCATCTCGGAAGATGTTAGAACTGCCGGGTCGATTTGGTCGGGCAAATCAAAAGGTAGACGCTTGTCGTAGTGATAGAGGACGAAATGAGGGGTGTCCCCGATGGACACATTATAGCCATTGTTGATGGCTGTTTCTACCATGGGAAGGGAATCATCCCATGTACGAGAGGAAGCATCGACAACGTGGCGCAGGGCTTCTAAGATCTTTCGATTGTGCCTTTCCACGAAGCCGTTTGCCTGCGGATGGTATGCCACAATGTGTGCATTTTTAATTTTACACATGTTACAGAGTGACTCGAACAGTTTGGAAGTGAAACGAAGGGCGTTATCCGAGATCAGGATGGAAGGAGTGGTATGATTTTGGATGACGCGTTCCACTAGGGCTCTTGCCACAATTTCCGAGGTCTGGTCTGGAATGGCAGCTACTTCGCTGTAACGCGAGAAGTGGTCCGTAAACACAATGATGTACTGATTTCCCTTTGATGTTTTGAGAAATGGTCCCAGTATATTCATTCCAGTTCTTTGCCAGGGCCTTTGGCATACTGGATATCGATGCATAGGAGCTGTGGTTGGTACGTTGCCTTTGTCTTTTAAACATGATGAACATTCGGTGATGTATTCGTGTACCTTTCTGTTCATTTCGGGAAAACGGTATCGCTCCAAAAGACTCTTGATGGTGCGATCCGGCCCCATGTGGCCATATAAAGGTGAGTCGTGACAAAGTCCAATGGCTATATCGACGAGATCCTTTGGTATCTCCACGAGGTCGTTTCCATCTTCGTTCCTGAAATGTACGAGCCCATCTTTGAGGTTGTACTGTTCTTTTACCTTCGATGGTTCCTTTTGTTCCAGGCGCGCCCGAAGGTTTTGGGTGTGTTGGTCCTTTTGTTGGGAGTATTGCAGGCACTCGTGGTCGAACACAGGAAGAATTCCTATTTTATTCACTTGGGCGTCGGGCTTGAGCCTCGACAATCCGTCTGGAATAACTTGAAGTTTTCCCGGTTTGTATACGATTTTTGCCGCAAAGTCCTGAATTAACAGAGCCCATCTATCTACTCAATCGTCCTTCAAGTAGCTTGTCCTTGAAGAGGTACGTGAGTGGCTTATGATCAGTCTTGATGGTTACATCGTAGCCATAGACGATATTTCGGAATTTTTTCAAAGCCCAATATACCGCTAGGGCCTCTCGGTCCGTAGTGGAATATTTCAGTTGAGGTGCAGAGAGAAGTTGACTGGCATAAGCAATGGGTAATTCCACACCATCTACGTCCTGTAATAGGACGGCTCCTAGTCCATAGGAGGAAGCATCTGTGGCTATGATGAAGGGTCTTGTGTAATCAGAATATTGTAAGATGGGATGACAGGTTAGTTTATTAATTAAAGTTTCAAAGGCATGTTGGTGATCGGATTCCCAGTTAAATTTCGAATTTTTCTGGAACAAATTAGTAATGGGTTTAGCAATATTTGAAAATTGGGGGATAAAGTTCCGATAGAATCCGACAAAACCAATAAATACACGGGCGTCGTCGATGGTTTTGGGTACAGGGTACCTTTCCAGGGCTTCGAGTTTGGCTGGATCAGGTTTAATTCCTGTGGACGAGAGTAGGAATCCTAGGTATACCAGGGATTCTTGTAAAAAATTGCACTTTGCAAGCTTCACTTTAAGGTGTGCATTTCTCAAGCGTGATAGCACATTCTGAAGGCGTTGAAAGTGTGTTTTTATGTCCGAACTGTAGACGATAATATCGTCAAGATAAACGAGAGCTTCGACACCAAATAGGTCGGAAAGGACTATATTCATCAACCTAGAGAAATTAGCGGGCCCATTTCGCACTCCGAAAGGTAAAACCTGGAATTCTTAATGGTCTCAGTTAGTGGAGAAAGCAGTCAATGCCCGAGATTCTGGACTGACCTCAATTTGCCAATAACCCGATGCTAAATCGAGGGATGAAAAAAAGTTCGCTTTCCCTACGTTCAGAATTGTTTCCTGCATGTTTGGAATCGGGAAACGGTCTGGGATGGTAATGTTGTTCAGGCGAGCGGACCAGGGACTAGCTGAAGGCTGAATGACATCTTGCTCCAACATGTCCGTGATGTGTTCCTCAATAGTGACTAATTGGGAATGTGGAACCCGATAGGGAGGAATGAAAATGGGTTTGGAATTGGGTTCCAACTTGATTTCAAAAGGGACCAAATTAGTTCGGCCCAGAGGATCTCCTTTTAGGGCAATCACATCTCTATTTCTTATCAGGAAATCGAGAAGTGATTCCATTAGTTTGGGATCCTGTAAAGCTGGTGACTCCTGAAGGTAGTGCTCCAGACATTTCTTATATTCTTCTTTTAATACTGAAGGATTTAACTCTAAGGAACTGGAAACACGATTTATCATACTGATGGGGAAATCTAAATCTACTTCTACTGTGGAAACAGTTCCTATTTTCTGATTTGAAGTTAATTCTATAGGGCTTTTTCCTTTGTTTAAACAAACAACAGGGATAGCTGAATTCTGACTCTAACTAAGGACTTCGGCAATAAGAACATCTCTTTTGAAATTACTTTTCTCTGTAATCAGAGTACGCTCTGACTCTAATAATTTTCCTTGACTGTCGACTACTTTTGCTAGGAAACAAATCTTCTCATAAGGTGCTACTGTTATATGCTCGGTAGGGCATATGAAAAATTGTGAATCTGACTCTGGTTCGGCGACTAAAATTTGCCTTATGTGCGGAACTGAAGCTGGCTGAACTGAAACTGGCTGACTGGAAACTGGCTGACTGGAAACTGACTGACTGGAAACTGAATGACTGGAAACTGACTGTGTTGATCCAACTGGATTCAACAACTGGAACTGATTACCCTGGGGTCTGATTTCTGGAGCGGTTGTCCCTCTGGATGCAACCGACTGACTTGAACTGCTATCGAGTGGAGGGGGGTTTCCTATTTCTTTCGGAAACCTGAACTGAACTAATTCTATTAGCATTAAGCTCTGTGTCATTCTCACGGAGATGGTGTGTCCTATTTCGACACTTTACTAACTTTCCGGCTGGGTAAATCTCCCATTGATTCCGGTTAAAAAAATCCATACCTAGTAGGATATCTGTCTGAAAGGTGGCGACTGTGTCCACTATACAACATTTCGCGGGGTATACCGCGTTTCCAACTTCTAAATATAACTCAATTTCTCCGTATGTAGGTATGGTTGTGCCCGTAACTCCTCTGAGTTGGCAGGATGGTGCCTTAAGTTCATATTTGTAATTTGTACTCTCTAATAATTCATCTACACATTGTTTCTTAATTAACGTCGCGTGTGCTCCTGTATCTAGGAGAGCAGTTAAATCTTGGTTATCAGTGCTACAATTTATTATTAAATCTAGGAGGTCGGCACCTATTATCCTGACGAGGAGTTTGTGTGCGTATCTGGGTTCATTACTGTAATTTAGGAGGGAGGAGGTTGAACTGCTGCCTCCAAAGTAGGGTTTGTACTAAGGTTTGTACATGGGATAAGAGTGTGGTTGACCCTGTGGACGTAATCTATTGGGTTGGTGGTTCGACTGAGGCTGGGAATGGACTGGTTTCTGGGGATTGGATGACTTTTGGGATACGTTTTGGGAACATGGGTGGTTTGGTTTCTGAAAGTGGGGTCTATACCCTGCAGGGGCTTTATCAGCACACTTTTGGCGATCACCACGGCGATGACCATGTTCGTGACAGTGGGAGCAATAAGAGGGATAATTGCACTGACTTATCGTGTGCCCAAAGCTATCGCAGTTAAAACACTGTGGAGGAGGGCGTGTATTCTGGGTTTGGGGGGCTTGTTTCTGGGGTGGTGTTCCCTGCATTGGCCTCGATTTATAGGGTTGTTATTGTTGCTGTTGGTATTGTGGCTGCTGTTGTTGAATGTAATGTACAGGGGTTTCTCTACTCTTTCGGTAGTTCTGGTTTGCTAAATCGGGGTAATGTTCCCGTGTTTTGTTTATGGCTACACTTACAGGTTTGTCAACATTTAAAAACTCCTGAAACTTTTTTTTAGGTGCTCCGGGTAGGTTTTGGTAAGTAGTTGTTGCTACTATTAGATTTCTTTGTTTCGAAGTGAAAGTAATGCCACACGCATTTTCAGCGGCACGGAGGGCTTCTCCTACGAGTTTATGTGTTCGTGTAATAAAATTGTTTAAATCTTCGTGTTCCTCTTTCTTCCATTTAGTTTGGAAGACTGCTTCTAACGTGGCTAAGGGTTGTGCAAGTGTTATTTCTTTAAAAAATTCTGATAAGTTTTGTTTAAAATCGTCTTATGTTGTAGCTTCGCTAATTGATGGGACGTAGGTGACTGTGTCATGAGCATTCCCTTCTTTAGGGTCGATAAATCTTTTTGCTTCCCTAATTTTTATATCATCATCGGTGATGTTTTCGCGTAAGAAATGTTGCTCTAAAGATTCAATCCAAGGTCTTACGCGTGGTTCAACAAAGCGATTATCTATGGTCCCCTTAAAAATTAAAACAGTATGGGGAAGATTTACTAGTCTGCCTAAGTTAATGTATGCTGGGGCATGGGTTTGAGACTGAGACATATTGGCTTGTTCTGGATCTGAAGTTTGTGTGTTTTGGAGTATGTTTGAAGGGCGCGGGGTAGGTTGAAAAATGGGTGAAGGTATTTATTAATGTGTTCTAATTAGGTCTGCTTTAACGATCTTAATTTATGGAATGATCACTTAAGGGGTTTTCCTAACTACACTATCTAAAAAAAATAAATGCACAACAATTTGCCTAACTAGGGGAAAATTTGAAAAGTTGCAAACAAAATAATAATAATAATAAAAAAAATGTAAACAAGGTTATCCTGGTACTATGCTTGGTACATTAAATAAAAATATACTATACTAACTATAATAGTGAAAATAACTGTGAAAATAACTTTCTGAAAATAACTGTGACGATAACTCTGTGGATTTTAACTCTGTGACATTAATGCTGTGAATTTTAATTCTGTGACAATAATTCTCTGAAAATACTGTTTTCAATAAAAAAAATGTATCAATGGTGTTTGAAATGTTCACTGTGTTTTCTTGTTAATTCTGGCTCAATACTAAATATTAACTGTTAATAATACTGACTTTTCAATTGTTTAGAGATTATTTAAAAAAGAGTTTTGTACTTAACAAGATTCCTATGGCGAAATCCTTAGAGACGTGTCCTGAAGACGTGTCTTGCTGGACACTTGTTCTTGGATGAAAACTAGGCGTGGAGAACTTGGAGTCGTGACGCACCGGTTCAAGGGTGGATGTGACGAACTAGAAGTCGTGACACGCCGGTCAACTGGGTGTTGGTTCTAGTTCCAGGATCTGGAAGACTGGAAGAATCCTGGACGCAGAAGTTGTCAGTCGTGAAGATCCTGGTTAAAGGGTCGCCACTTGTTAACCCTTCCGTCTATGGCCTGGGTTGGTTCGAAGTCGACGGGGATTCTAGTTAGGTGGCAGCAACGGATGTGTGACTTGTAGTAGTTTTCTTCTATATTACTCTCCGAGTTCTTCTATAGTGGCTCGGAGGACTCTGGTAGACTTACTCAAAATTCTGAAGATTCCGGACTCTTCTTATAGCGTATCCGGAAAGTTTAATGACTAAATTCTTCTGAAGAGAGCAAGGCTCGAAGGATAAGATAAAGACTATCTTTTACTGTAATTTACTGCTAAAATGTACAGGTAGTGCTCAGCCTCTGAATTAGCTTCTGAATGACAATGGAAGATTTTTACTGGGGTTTATATACCCCAAAACTGCTAACATCATTATTATTAAATGCTAAAAAGGCTGCATTATTTTGCACAATATTCGAAAATAAAGTAAATCTTTTAGCTGTGGTAAGGCTTGAACGAGTAAACAAAATATTTGAAGATGAAACGATATTTTTATCTTAAACCGCGACTTTTCAGATCTGATGTTATCATGATCTGCCAAGTTAACTAAAAGTGGAAATCGGACTATGCATCTTTACACTAAAATATGCATATGAGTAAAATTTTAAGGTTTAAGATGTACAATTTAAATGCTTAGGCAAGACATGATCTCATCTTTTATAACGAAAGAGAATGTATACAAAATATGAACATTGCAAAGCTTAAGCAGGATTCCTTATTAAGCGAAATCTAAAAAAATGATTATGAGATTTTAAAAACAACAGGTCACCAATTATTTGGCAAAGTAGAAAGCAAATCAAAAATTTTATCCAAACTCGCGTTGGGCGATTTTGGTCCTTATGTAAAAATGAATACACACACGTACATACATATGAGTATAGGCATTATATAAAGTTAAATATATAAGAATATACAGGATTATATAAATACATGAACCATATAACACATGAATTTTTAAAATGGATATTTTTTTCTAAAATGGATACAAGAACTACGTATGTAAATGAATACAAGAATTACATGAAGAATAACATAGTATAGGAATATGGGAATTATTTATGGTTCATTTTTACACAAGTGAATGAACAATGCTCAAGTGATATAATCAGTAATCACATATGACAATAGCTTTCTACAATCCTAATGACACCAAAATATGGAAATATCATTGCAAATTCTCATCAGCATAGGAGTATCCCCACAAAAAAGGAGACAGAAATGGATCAATTTGAGAATTTCCTCATCAGGTTCCTCACCGTCCTTCATGAGGGGTCCCACTCCTCCTTAGGTTCCTTTATGAAGTTTTATGGTCTTTCATGAGAGATATTTAAAAAAAGGAAAAAACCAAAAAAAAACCAAACAAACAAACAAACAAACATTCCTTGACGAGATGTTGAGTTGAGTCGGGAAAAATTCATAGCTCTTCTTACGCCACGTTCCGGCGCGATTTGCCAGTGTTCTGAGAAAAAGTTAAACGAGTGAAAAATAGGTAGTGTAAGTGTGCCGACCTAATGTTAAGGAATGTTAAGAGAAGAGGAAGGACTGAGTTGTATGTTGTTGAAGGCAAGGTTATAGTCGTATTGAAGAATGTATGAGTAGACAGGCGGGGGAACCGAGTTTTGATCCAATGAAAGTCACAAGGTGTTCTCTGTCTCAATCAGAGATAACAGAAAGATCAGAGGTCAGGTGTTCCATAGTCGTCCTACACGCAGTGGCGGACCTACATTTTTGGGACCCTGAAGCTTGAACTGTTATGGGGGTCCCTTCGTCATCAGAGGGGGCTCGTTAGGATAAAGAGGTGAAAATCTGATTTTTGGTGTTAAAATGCACAAGCGAGACGAATGCAGCCTGAATTGAGAATTCAGATGTCTTTTTATGGTTCCGATTGGCTCTAGCCTAAGGGCTGAGCTATAGAACTATTAAGCCCTGCACCAACGAAGGATTCGAGGATCCAGCTGCCAAAATGTAGACTATGAATAGACTCTGGCGAGCTCAGCGAGCCCATACAGCTGGGGGTACGGGCGCTGCAAGCCCCCGAGAAAATTTTGAAATTTGACCAATTACAGGGGAATTTTGAGGCCATATGAAATGGGTATTAGAGCATATTCTAACGTCAATATTAAGTACTTCAACCCATTGGCTTATGATTCTATCACTAAAATAGCCTTATTTTAATAACAAACACTTAAAAAAACTCCATCGATTTTGTTGAAAAATTCACTCATTAAAAAAAAAGTTGCTTCAGGGCCCCTCCTGGATTAGGGGCCCTGAATCTTAAGCTTCATTAGTTTCATAGTAGATCCGCCACTGCCTACACGAACCATGGTGCGACTATTGAGAAGGAAGCTCTGGGAGGCGGGTGGAGAAGATAAGTCTGGGATCATCGGCATAGGAGTGAATAAGAGAGGAAGGGCGAATTAAAGATCATTAATAAATAAAAGGAAAAGATTGGCTGACAGAAGAGAGTCCCTGAGGAACGCCTCTGTTGATAGCTTTAGGAGAAGAACAGAGGCCATCTACAACCGCAGCTATAGATCGGCCAGAAGGAGAATTAGAGGTGAAGGCACTGGTAGAAGGATAAAATCCGAAGGGCATTTTGGATATTTAAAATTTGTACTACACTCCATCAAAAGTTTTCAATATGTCTCGCGCAATAGCAAGAGTTTCACCGAAATCCTAAAAGGAGGAAGACCATGAGTCAGAGAGATATGCAAGAAGATCGTCGGTAGAAGTACCCATGGGGAGCCCATACTGACGATCTGAAAGAAGACTGTGAGAAGAGAGGTGTTTAAAATTCTCCCTATTAAGGATAGATTAAAAAATTTTAGAAAGGCAAAAAATCAAAACAGTTTGACTATAGCTGATGGGCTTAGAGCGCTTAATCTTCCTTGGGACAAGCTGAATGCAAGCAAAGTTTTAGCAGGAAGGCGAAGTACCAGATGAGAGACAAAAACGTAAGGTTTGCCTGGCAGGATGTTAACACTGAAGCACAGTTCTTAAGAACAACAGGAGGAACACACTCAGGACCGTACACCATCCTAGAGCTGACCCCAGATAGGCCAGAAAGAACATTTTTGGAAATGATTCTGATTTCAAACATAATAAAGTCAGAGGGGGGAGGAGATGGAGGAACAGCTCCGGAATCGTCCATGGTTGAGGTGGAAGCGAAAGTTTGAGCGAAGAGTTCAGCGTTATCAGGAGAAGAACCGGCAGCTGAGCCGTCAGGGTGGAAGAGAGGAGGGGAAAGAAGAGGAGGTAAAGTTGTTGAAGAGGTTCTTAGCTAGATGCCTGAAAGAGTGCGAAGAATTAGAATTGGATAAGTTTTCAGGTTTTTGACGGATGAAGGAATTTTAGACAAATCGAAGAACGGATTTTGCACGAATTCGGGTAGAAATATAAGCTGAGTGAGAGTCAGAATTTGGATAGGGACGGTATTTTCTGAAAGCCTCCCCTCTTTTGCAGATAGCATTAGAACAAGTAAAGTTAAACCACGGTTTTTTGCATTAATAGTAGGAGTAGAATATGGAATGTACGCCTCCATCCCCCAGAGAATCACCTCCGTGATGCTCTCAACACACTCGGAACGGCCGCGGCAAAGTAAGCAGTAATCGTTCCATGGGAAATCATAGAAGTACTGCCTAAAGGCCTCCCAATCAGTGACGCTAAAATGCCAAAGGCACACTCTCTTGGGAAGATTCAAAGACCGGTTTGAGCGATACAAGAAGAAACAGTTCTAAGTTTGTGATCGGAGGAGCCCAACGGAGAAGAAAGTTTCACAGAATAAGAAGAGTGGTGAGTGGTGAGAATAAATCCAGAATGTTGGTTCTATCTCCATGGCGATCGGGTTACGAGTAGGATGCTGTACAATATGCTCTAGGTCATTCAGGAAAGCCAAAGGTGCTGGTAAACAGTGAAATCTAAAATGAAGGTTTCAGCAATGGAGAGCGGAATAGAATGTATTCCACTTTGGAAGTGAGGCAGTTAAAGAATTTTAGATAGTCAGTAGAATTAGGAGAAAGTGAAACAGCGCAGGTGTATTTAGTTTGAGATTGGCCTGTAAGCCGTAACCAGAGGGTATAGAATTCGGGAGATCCGAGTTCGGGAATATGAGAACAAGTGAGGTCATTGCGTACATATACTCAGCATCCATCTTTGGAGTGAATCTGAGTATACAGAAAGTAAAAGGGTACAGAAAGCGGGTTGCTGGCATCCACTGCAGGCATCTGGGCCTCAGTGAGGAAAAGACGATGGGGTTTGGAGGAGAGGTGGTGTTCAGCAGATTGAAAATTTTAGAAAAGGCCTCGAATGTTGCAGAAATTTATAAATCAGGCTGAGGAAAAAGAACATCTCGAATGGGCGGTAGCAGATCCAACCTGGTCTGTGTTCCCTGTATCGTCTGCTCGGGTCCAGAAGTGGGGACATTTGAGGTCCCCTCCTCAAAGGACTCCGAGGCTCTTGAAGTTGGCCCCTTTTTTAAATTTGAAAAAATTACTTAGTGTGTAAGACGCATGTACAGTATATGTATTGAGTAGTAGGGTGAGACGTAAGAGAGTGTGTGTGTGTGTGCGTGCGCGCGCGCGCGTTTGGGATCATGCTGGACTGCTCACAGGGTAGATAAGCCACGGTAAAAGATCAGTTAAGGAAGACAGTGACAGGAGAAATGGATGTTCCATCACTCCCCATCTCCTATCTAACAGAACTGAAAATGTTTCCGTGTCAAACACTATATATCTGAACCAAATGCGGCCGGTCATAAAATGGGAAGAGGAATAGGAATGTGGAAGGTGGATTCTCCGATATAGAGCTGTATAGGCAGATTGTTCAATTTAAAAGATCTTTGATAAATTAAAGGTAAGAGGGGGCGACAGTACAATTTCTCTGAGAAATATTGTAGTAGTAACACAGTGACCCACAGAACTGTGATAGTGACCAGGTTTGAGCATGGGTTTTGAGCTTTATCAGGAGAAAAGACGGTAAAAGAATTTATCTGAATGACAAAAAGGCTGGGTAGAAATAAAACTGATGGAGAACTGGCTGAAAGAACAGAAAGAATACTGACTTTTGTAAACAAGGGGGCATGTATAAAGGGATGGTAAAAATGACTCTATATATATATAATATATATATATATTATATATATAGGGTGAACCAAATGTAGGTGGACAGTAAATGATAACGTTTATTTTGAGAATACATATTTAATTTTTTTGTATACTATAATACAAAATAAAATTTAAATAAATTTAGTTATAATATTTAATATAATATAACACAAACACCATAGTTATAATGAACACCATAGTTATAATATAATATACCACAAACCGTATTCAACCTACTGTCCACCTACTTTTGGTTCACCGTGTTATATATATATATATATATATATATATATATATATATATCAGCCAACCTTTTATAGCTAGGCAACGTTGATGTGATGCATGAGGGTTTTGGAATCTCCTGCGGAATGAGGTTTGGCGCTCATTCCCTCCATCGAAGTTTGATGCCCATACTGCTGACTCGCGATTTGTGACTGATTCATGCGTTGAATGTAGTATACACAATGTGAAGATGGTTGGTTTGGTCTAGGGCTCTAATACAGGGCTATCAGTTCCTTTTGTTAAAGACTTAATGCGTCTCCTGAAAGCTGACGAGTTACGCTTGCAGATCCGCAGTATTCTTTCAATGTTGCAAGGCTAGGACTTGCATCACTGTACGGGTAGGGCGGGTCGTACTCAGGTGACAACATGAATCTGAAGGAAATCCTACCCTCAGGGGTGTCTACATTATGTGTTTTTACATGGGGAATTCAAATATGAGCTTCTTTTTTGGATAGGATAACTCTAACCTACATCATTTTGTATTTCTAAATTGCCAATTTTACCCTTTTGAACCCCTTTATAATATATTAAAAGATATAAGGTAAATCATTTATATTGACAAGGCCAAATCAACTTTACATATATTTATTAATAGGTGAACTGCATGTATATCACTGGATATAATTACAAAGATCATTCTCCTGACATCTTGAACTTTGCCAGGTTGCACAAATCCTGCTTTGACTCAGACTTGGACATCAGCTTCCTGCTGGTCTCCTGAGCCCTGATCCCTCCATCCCTCTTTTCCTGTGAGAAGTACTTAGCAGAAGCCTCAGTCACCATTTTAAACAACCCTCTCAATGCTTTGGTGTGCAAGGCCAGTTGCGCACCTCCATGGGGGTATTGATGAAGTTTTTCACCTCTGAGGTGCTTAGAGAGCAGGTGAGAGGTGGCTCTGACACACCTTCTGACCAGCTGATCAAGTCACCGATGCTGGAAGCATCACAATTGATGTCAGGTGTCCTTCTGCTCCTAACAGAGGATTCCCCCAGCTGAGTGTCCGGGTCCCCCTCTCCCCTGATGGCCAGGATTCTCTCCACCCCTTCAATCCTCTCCTTCTGATCGTCAGAGCAGAGTAGTGTTTGGAGGATGACTTCACTGTGGGCATACCAAGCAGATCTTCTCACAGTTGGCATCACAATATCCAGCACCTCCTTTCTCTAGGACTTGAGGCAGTCCAGCTGAAAGAGGATGTGCCTAGGCCCTTCGATCCAGGAGTGCTTGACCTTCACGTTGAACCAACATGGGTAATACACTCCAATAATGAATTCCACAATGAATTGCAGAATCTTCAGGTTCTTTCCTTTAAGTCCGTGCTTTGACACCCAGAGCCTGAGAAGTCTGTTCGCTGTGGTGAGCCAGCGGCTGTGGTTTACTGGTCCTATCTCTAACAGAGCCAGCCTGCAGGAAGTACTCCATCCCTGACTGCACAGACAATTTTATAGCCATAGTATTGATCAGTTGAGAGATCTTGAATGACCTTGTCAGGAAGCTTGATCAGTGGAGGGCCAACAGAGATTCGGGTGAAGTTTGGATTGATATTAAAGTCTGTAGCAGAATCAAGGAGCTTTCCTATTGGCCCGGATAATTTTTTGTCTGACAGAGTAGGGCCATCAAGGTCAACAATGAGATGGCGCAGGGGAAGTTCAACAGTGTGCAGGTTGCACACCAACCAGACCAGCTTTCTCCCCAGGTGCAGCTCCAGCTTCCGCATTACTCCAGCTTTCACACCAGTGTTGACATTTGTTGAGTCTCCTCCAATGGCCAACAAGGTCTTATCATAACCCCTCTCTTTCAGCCAGGGAAACAGGACCTTAGCAATATTCTCCGCATGTGACTCCTCTTTAGTTGCTTTCTCTGGGGTAAAGTGGAACAGATAGTAGCTGCCAGGCTCACTAACAACACTATAGTGTTCTTCCTTGATCTTTGCGGGAAAAGATTGGTCACTGCCCTCAGCTTCCATCATCACATTGGTCAGGTCAATCCGCCCATCAAAGAGGATGCAAGAGATCCCCCCCTCCTCCCTGCACTTCTTCTCGAACTGTTCCCCCAGCTCTCTCATCAACTTCTCCTGTGCTCTCTTGACCTTGCTCTTATCATTAATGAAATAGGCCTCATACTGCTCAGTTGTACTAAAAATGAACCACCTAATTTTAGCTCAAATCAAAGTTGTTAATTAAATTTTGCTCAATGTATCACTATAATATGCGTAGAAATAGCTTTTTCTAAAATATAACAATAATACTCACATGTGAACAGTAACAAAAAAAATATCAGTAGATAATCACTAAATCTATCCCCTCACTGCAAGCCGAGGTGGTAAAATAGCTTTATAAATCATGAGTCACTTCAAATATTTCACAAAACGTTTTAGAATGTTCTGAAACGTTACATTCTAGCCTCTGAGAAAGGTGGCTCAGAAAATGGCCTTATGCGCGCCAGAAAACCGTCAAAATATTTCATATACCAAACTGTATGATAATTACAATTAAGTGGAATGGCACACCTTTTTATTTGAGTATTTAAATATTATTATTATTATATGAATTACATTATATGTGTTTATATGAATTAGTTAGAGCAATGCTCTATGAGAGATAACGTGAGCAGCCATGATAGAAAACGTGAGAAGACATATTCTGGGGTAACTACAATAGTAAAATAATCGACAATTTAATAATAATCAACTGCAAAATGATGTAGGTTAGGGTTATCAGAATTAAATATTTTCTTCAGAATTGTGTTCTATACACCAAAATATGTCATTTGAACACCCCTCTCCATTGATTTAAAAAAAATGCATAGTATGACCCGCCCTACCTGAGTGTACGGGGAACTCTAGTCACTCTTCCAGTATCAGCCCCAAAATGAGAATTGAAACAGAATATGTACAAGAATTTAAATGTCTAGGGTCGAGCCAGCACCGGCTCTTTGAGTAACTAGCCACGTATAAGAAGTTTGCATAGAGCTGAAGCTGCTCTCCTTCAAACATGCACAAAAGGGTGGTGAAAAATGTTTTTTTTTAATTTCAAAATGCTTGGGGTCGGGAAAGTTGCGTATTTATGTGAAACGTACTGTGTGAAATTTTTGTAATCGTATGGCTAACACTGAACTGAAAGTTTTTAAAAATTGCAAAATTACTAAAATTTCGCCATTTTTTAAATTAAATTACAAAATTACAAAACTTTCACACATTACGTGTCCAAAAAAACTGAAAATAAAAATGGCCAAATTTTAGTAATTTTGCCAATTTTTAAAAGCTTTGAGTTCAGTGTGCACAATTTAATTATAGCCGTACGATTACAAAAATTTTACACAGTACGTTTCACATAAATACGCAACTTTCCCCACCCCAAGCATTTTGAAATTCAAAAAAAAAATTTTACTCCACCCTAATGCACAAATATTTACGGACATCGGTACTGAGTGATGTGTATAAAAATGTACCTTTAGAATCCTACATGCGTTGCTCGATCTCACAAGTGATTGTTAATCACAGCACCCGAAGATATATGTGTATATTACTAAAGTAAAACTTACTTACATTTCCCTGGTGTTAGACAATCGATGACTTGAGGCCGGAGCTGAATGAGGCTGGACAAACGTGTCAATTACATTTTTAACGACCTCCAGATTCTGATCGGGTGTGGTCCCCCAACGTTTCCTATAAATATTGAGTAAAGGAACAATATAGTACTGTGTAACATGGAAAACTACATCATGTGGAATAGTAATATAATTATATTAACACAAATTTTCTTTGTTGGGGATAGTATTTATTTTACATCTTATTTCATCTTTTTAGCACTAGTGACGAAAATTAAAACTGCTCTAAACGTTTGCCCACATTGTTCAACATGTGTCGTTCTCTTATTTCCATGTATATATTTCCCATATATATATATATGAGTACCCTGGGCGGCCTAGTGGTTAAGGCGCTAGGCTGGTGGTGGTGCTTGGTTCGAATTCTCCGTTAAACTGTAGGTCTAAGGTGGAGTGAAGAGCTTGGCCTTAGTCAGACTGAATAATTTGGGGGGGAAGCTAATCAAAGGTTATTATATAAAAACCTTTTTCTGGGTTCCTCTTGTAAACTGTCTGTGCATTGCATACAGTATTTCTTAGTGTTGTGCAGCAAACGTAATAGCAAGTACCTGTAACGAGAGAAAAGCCCCGTAAGATAAACACATGTACAAACACAAGTCGAAATAATAGGACAGCATTATGTGTACGCAAAATATAGGCTAATTGTCTTTTTCGTGTGTATATATATATATATATATATATATATATATATATATATATATATATAAAGGGTGTCCCAGAAGTCTTGGAGGGGTTTTATTTGGCTATAACTTTTTCTTTTTTGATTAATTTTTTTTTATTTTTTAATTAGTTTCTTTGCTGCGATTAATGAAAATGGAATCTTGGACAGTGCAACAAAGAGTGGCTATTGTTGAACTTTATTTGACAAACAACTCTTCCATCGTTGCCGCTCAAAGAGCATTTAGATTAAAATTCAACACACGTTCTGCCCCTTCTGATCGAGCTATTCGACGGTACGTCGCTAAATTTCGTATGGGAAAGAGTCAGGGAGACGAACCACGGACTGGGCGTCCTTGGACAAGCCGAAGTCCAACTCGAGTTGAGATGGTTTGTGAAAGCGTTGAGGAAAATCCGCATCAGTCTGAAGACGCAGCCAGGAATTAAACATTTCAAGACATTCCTTACATCAAATTTTAAGAGAGGATATCAATCTTTACGCCTTACAAAATTCAAATAGCTCAAGAAATCAAACCACAAGATCATCAGAGTCGGATGCGATTTTAGATTTACGCAACGAAAATGAAGATTTTCACCAGATATTAAATTTGTAATTAAAATCGCAATATATTTTCAAGTGTTACAAACCTTTTTTATTTGATCACCAAACAAAACGTTATAGCCAAATAAAACCTCTCCAAGACTTCTGAGACACCGTTTATATATATATATATATATACAGTATATATATATATATATATATATATAGAGAGAGAGAGAGAGAGAGAGAGAGAGAAAACGGCGCGGCTGTGGGGAGTATATGATGAATGGACTGTACACAGTATAGATAGGGATGTGCCGGATACCACTATCCGGCAGGATATCCGGCCGGATAACAGCTATTATCCGGTGTCCTGTATCCGGCCGGATAGATGTCAGTATCAGGCCAGATAGCCGGATATTTATGATAGTCTTTTTTGTAATGGGAATACCATCTGGGCCCGCCCCTTTCCAATCTTGGCTTGCATAGCCTTTAGCTAGCAAAAGTTGAATATAGTTGTACAAAAATCTAAAATTAAAATAATTGATAAATAAGCATGTACCACTACTAGTATGTAACTATATTAACACTGCTAAAAAGGCAAAATGTTTGGTCCAGCTAAAAGTGTGACGCATAGCTAAGATCCCAGCTTCCCTTACTTTTTAATTTTAATTTTAATTTTTTATTTTTATATATATTGCAAATTACAATATGAAAAAATATGAATTAGCGAAACCTTTTATTAAGATTTGAGATATAAAAATAAAACATATAGCCTAATCAAATATACCAGTAAGGTAAGTGAAATTATTAAAATAGCAAAACCTTAAAAAGTAAAAACTCACATTAAACAATAAAAATTAATACTATGTTCAAGACACTAGATTCACAAGTTTAAATCAAATTTTCGTCCATTGTGATGGATAAAAAGAAGCATCTCCCCTCGCTTTGGTAGCAAAGTACTTCTTTTTTCTTCAAAAATATTTCCGTATTCGGAAAACATTCTTTCTGAGAAAACTGAAGATGCTGGTGTCACTAGCCATTTTAGAGCAATTTTCTTGAGAGATGGAAAGGATTCTTCATTTCTCCAAATTTCAAGTGGGGATAGTCGTCTGTCTGATATGGTTTTTTTTGCATATTGCTCAATTTCCTCTGCTATTTCTGCGAATGAAGCCATCTTGCGGCTTTTTTTAAACTTTTTCTCACCAGGTATCTTTTCTGAATTTTCTTGTGTTAGTTCCCTGAAAGAAGCAGAGAGTGGATCATCATCAAACTTTGCCTTTTTTCTTCCTGTTGAGGAGGAAGAAGAATTAGAATCGTCGCTGCTGTGAGCCTGTTCTTCAAAATATTTATCTCTAATTTTCTCTAGGTTGTTTATTTAATTTATTCCTTCAATTAACCATGTCTTAATATTTTCCTTTTGTTGATCTTTGAAAAACAAAAATTTAAATCGTGGATCAATGACAGTTGCTAGAGCATACTTCCGATTTGTTAAGACATTTAGACACTTTCTTTTTTCATTGCTTTCATTGGCAAAAAATCGTGACCGCAATGACTTCAACAGTTCATCTTTTGTAGTTTGGACTCCTTGATCATCCTGGCCAATTTTTGAAAGAAACCTTTCAAGCGCGCACATGTTTGGGATAACAGTAGAGAGTAAACTATATTCTGTACTCATTTCTTGGGTGAGTTAAAAAATGTCTGTAAAAGCTTTAAAGATTTTCAATCAAGTGCCACTCATTAGATGAAATAACAAGTAAATCACTATGATCAGCAAGGTATATTTGAACTGATTTTTTCAACTTAACCATACGTTCTAGCATTAAATAAGATGAGTTCCAGCGCGTTAAAACATCTTGTACCAATAGAAGAGGAACATGACCCTGTTGTGTTTGGAGAGCTTTAAATTCAGAAGTAGCCAGTGGGGAGTGGTTAAAATGTGTCACTAAACGTCGACACTTTGCCAAAAGATCTTTTATAGATCGTTGAGCCATTAATGCATCATTCACCACTAGCTGTAGCAAATGAATTGAACAGTAAACAGAAGGTATTTCCGCAAGGTCACATCCCAAAGCTATGTTAGAAGCTCCATCTCTGACCAGTATATTACGCCTTGATCTGTCAATATTCCATGATTGCCACATAGATTGCAATTTGTCCGCTATATTAATTCCTGTATGCGATCCTGAAAAATGAGCTGAATGCAATACTGCATTACAATGAGTGTAGTCATTCATGATCCAATGACCTGACAAGGAAATGAATGATTCATTTGAAGAAGAGCAGGTTCAAATATCGGAAGTGAAGCTAATGTATTTCCCTTCTTTCAATTTATTCATAACAATTTCTTTGAGTTCTTCATAGATTTAGGGTATGACTTTTTCTGAAAAATATGTTCGATTTGGTAGCAAATACCTTGGCTGTACGACTTAGGGTGGATCGATTTTACATTTTTTTCGATTTCCATATTCTAATAGAGACAGAAACTTGCGCATGCATGAGAAAATAGCCTCTGCAAAATCTTAGCTTAATAGGTAATCATCTTCTGCCCTCGGCAGAGCGATGAAAATCATATTTTAGTAGTCAAAAACGTATTTTTCTTATAATTTTTGAAATATTTCAATATGCATCAAAATTATTCCTAATAACTATAAAGTCGATGAAAAAGACCTCATATGATCGTTTTTCCAAGCGCGTTGTCCTGCGTTAATATCTTTTGCCCCAACAACGTCAAATGTTGAAAAAATAGGTAATTTATATACATATTTTCAGATCGGCTCTTTGTCTTAAATAATGCATTTATATATTTCCCATAGCATTTATATCGTTGCTTAGGCATGAAATAACACACACGCAAAATTTTATGACTCTAGGCTAGGGTTTAAAGGTCATCTCTGGTGAGTGCTGCCAGCAGCAGCTGCCACTGACGCGCCAGTCGAAAGGGTGGAGCCATTCGTATGATTGAAATGAAACTACAAAGGCCAGTTCAGTGGATCATATGCCTATTACACGGTAATGAATTATCACTGCGACACCTCATTCAAGACTTGGAAGGCAAAACAACTGGGCCAATGGGCTTTACTGGACCAGTTGGAAAACAACTGAACGACTGCGAAAAACTTCCAATTACAGAATTCGATGCCATTCCATCTCCCGACATTGACATAGATGATGCCGAGTTGAGCACTGACCAAAAATATTTGTTAGGCATCTACAGAGCAGTGTCGAGCGGTAGCTGCTCTTCAGCTCTCGCGGCTCGAAATCCAGGTAAGATGGCGCATTCCAGGTGGCTGACAACAGCAAATAGATTTCTGCGCCTCTATGTTTCAACCAGTGAACCCTCCAGCACCTTCAACGAAATTGTGCGATTCATTATGACAGTTTACGCACCAATTTGGTTTAAGATAAAGAAAAACTCCAGTTTCACTGAGGGCGCAAAACATTTTTTCGAAATGATGCGTCTCTCTCAGACCATGCCTCAAAGATCTAAGACAATCGCCAACAAAGTCCTCCGTAGAAATTCTTTCTTTGCTCACCCAGAAAATATTTTGATCTCCATGCTATGCTACATGCCGATGAGCAACACATAAGAGAATTGGGATGGAGAAGAATATTAAAAGCACGATCAAAACAATCACCAGCGGGGGAAATTCGAGCCTTCGCCATGCCTGAGCTGCTCTACGATAGTCAAAACTATTACGAAATGATCAACTGGCAAACGGCTGAGGTGACCGAACCCCCCGTTACAAAAACAATACCTGATACCCGAATAAAAGAGTTTGTTGAGACGGGAGACCAGCCTGATGGACTGATCCCACTATTCCCTTGTCATACTCAAGCGGTCGAGAGACTCATCAAATTAGTAACCGAAGCCTCTGCCAGTGTAAGTGGAATAGAAGAGAGGGACGGATTCATCCGCTCCCGTCTTCACTCCCGAACAAAAATTCCACGATTTGATTCTAAGAAAGATTACCGTATGTAAATCGACATGCAGCCAAAGGAAGGGTGGTTGGGGCTGGATAGGGTGGAACTCGACGTACAGCCACCTCCTCGTGGTGAGTTCTGGGTTGCTAATTTTATAAAATTAGCAAGCGAGGAGCTGTACTTAGTACTTATCGTACTTATAACATCGCATTAACGTAATTATAATCCACATTTAGACTTTTCTCGGGGACAGAAGATATTACTCTAGAGTCATAAAATTTTGCGTGTGTTATTTCATGCCTAAGCAACGATATAAATGCTATGGGAAATATATAAATGCATTATTTAAGACAAAGAGCCGATCTGAAAATATGTATATAAATTACCTATTTTTTCAACATTTGACGTTATTGCCGGGGGCAAAAGATATTAACGTAGGACAACGCGCTTGGAAAAACGATCATATGAGGTCTTTTTCATCGACTTTATAGTTATTAGGAATAATTTTGATGCATATTGAAATATTTTAAAAATTATAAGAAAAATACGTTTTTGACTACTAAAATATGATATTCATCGCTCTAACGGGGGCAGAAGATGATTACCTATTAAGCTAAGATTTTGCAGAGGCTATTTTCTCATGCATGCGCAAGTTTTTGTCTCTATTAGAATATGGAAATCGAAAAAAATGTAAAATCGATCCACCCTACTGTACGTGGGCCATCAGTCCTATAAAGCCATCTTGTTCAACTAAACTAAAAGATGGTTGTCCAATGCCATCATTAATCCTATCTTTTTATGTAAAGCTTGAGATTTTGAGTCATTTATATCCCATATTTTCTTAAAGGAAAAACTTTCTTCTAACGTGAGTTGCTTTTCCATGGCAACTAATTTTTTCTCCTTCGGAGCCATTGAGGTGGTCGCTATAGGTTGATTTTGATTTTCAGATGATTTGTTAAGTTGAGACACTTCTTTATATTCTTTTGAATGCAGCATCTTTGCATGATTGTGCAAAGGTTTTGTGCTATAGCACCTAGCACCCAATTTCTCTGATCCCCTTTTAATCTGTTTGGAACATAGGGAGCAAATAGCTATCGTCGGATTAGTCTCATGTATTGTAAATATTTTCCAAATAAAACTAGCCATTTTAGGGGGTAAATAATGTTAAAATATTGCTGTAAGCCTGAACTAATACAAACTAGCTATATAGCTATATGATTTAGGCAATGAAACAATCCTGAAAAGGATAAAATATAGGTAATTAGTAAAGTTATTGAAAGATAGCTATAATTTACATCAAATAGTGATTAAAATTTGATAGTATAGTCAATTAGTCAAGTAATAGCTAAATAATAATATATAAAAAAGTATGAATTATTTGAATGATATTATCCGGTATCCGGCCGGATATCCGGCCGGATATTTTTTTATTATCCGGGTATCCGGTATCCGGCAGGATAGTAAAAAATACTATCCGGCACACCCCTAGTGTAGAAGAGCCAGCGATAGGCCAGCGATAGGTGAAACCCTCATCGTAGGCGCCGTTATTGCTACCCTGGTGCAAGGGTGGAGGATATAACTAATAGTGTTGACCAATTTACAGACGGTACCTCCGAGGACACAACGTATGTTATTCATGTCGGTACTAATAACGTTTTAAATTCTAGATCGGAAGAACTGCTGGCTAGGTACAGGGACTTACTAGAGCGATTAAAGGAAAAAACTAATAAGATTGTTTTAACAGGTATACTTCCTCCAATTATCCATCGTAACGATTTCTACAGCAAGGCGACCTATATTAACAAGGGTAGCGTACGATTCAGCACCGCCACTTCAGCGCCGACGTTTCAGCGCCGCCATTTCAGCGCCAGGCCACTTCAGCGCCAGACTATTCAGCGACGGGCCCTTTCAGCGCCCGCCACAATAGTTTCAAGACAACTCAATAAAATTTGCAGGCTAAGGATCGATATATCTAATGAAAATAATTAATTCAATTTTTTTTATTTTATGTGCAGATACTAATTTTTTTTTATAATGGAAGGAAAATAAAGGGTTCACAAATTCTGAAATAAAAAAAGGAAAAATGATATAAGTGTTGGGAGCAAAATATTCTGAAATTACATTATGTTATATGAATAAATATTCTTAACCTAACCTAACCTAACCTAACTTGAAGCCGGCTAACTACGGCTAACGCCTGCGGCGGGCTGTTTTTAACCTAACCTAACCTAACCAAACCTAACCTAACCTAATCCCAACACTAATTTTTTTTATAATGGAAGGAAAATAAAGTACCATAACCAAAACCAAACCAACATTATACAAAGTTAATAACAACAAGTAACTTTAATAAAACAAGTAAAGTCAAAACAAGTATAGTCAATAAAAACAACAGAGAAAATGACCGGCACTGAAAGGGCCCGTCGCTGAATAGTCTGGCGCTGAAGTGGCCTGGCGCTGAAATGGCGGCGCTGAAACGTCGGCGCTGAAGTGGCGGCGCTGAAGTGGCCCATCCCCTATTAACAATAACCTAAAGTCTCTTTGCCAACAGGAAGGAGTGCATTTTGCGAATTTTTGGAACAGTTTCTACGGCAGGAGGGACTTGTTTCTCGGAGATGGACTTCATCTTAATGACGATGGAGCTGCGTGTTCAGGAATACTATTTCATAATACTGTCTCTTCTTTTCAGGCTGCCGTAACTCGAACGGTCCCAGCGTAAATTCCATAAATTTCCACTGCGCTCGCGAAGGTGTCGCAATTACAAACAATTTGAAGGGTCTCTCCTTAAATGCTCGTAGCCTACGAAATAAAAGAAACGAATTTTTTTCTTTAATTGCTTGCAAAGACTATGATATAATTGTGATAAATGAATCGTGGCTTAGCACTGAAACTCGTGACTTTGTAGGGGAGTATCAAATTAAAGGTTATAGGCTTTTTGTTAAAAACAGAATAGGTAGGCGATGAGGCGGTGTTATGTTGTATATCAAAGATAATATAGCGAACGTTATAGAAGTAAAGCACACAATTCCAGAACCGATAGATTCGACTACAGCAGAACTTAAATTGAACGATTTCAAACTTATTGTTGCGGTTATATATAGGCCCACTAATCAAACAGCTGATACGGACGAAGCGTTCGTTATATCGTGAACTAAAGAGAATAATCGGTAGTGAGCAGGCTTTAGTTATGGGTGACTTTAATTGCGCTAACGTAAATTACGATACAATGCAGGGAGACGCGGAAGGTAATCGTTTAGTTAATTTTCTCGAGGAAAGCTTTCTTATTCAAAAGGTTGGGGAACCTACGAGGTTGGACAGTATTTTAGATTTAGTAATAACTACAGATGATAGGCTAATTACTGATCTTCAAGTAATAGAACCGTTAAGCAATAGCGATCACAATATGGTAGAGTTTGACCTCTCAGTAAGTCACTCGAAACCAGCTAACTCGACTAAAATTCCTAACTTCCAGCACGCAGACTTTAGTAAATTTTGAAATAAATTGTCACACGTCAATTGGGAAAACGTAATGGGGAACTCCAACGCAAAACTAATGTGGGAATCGTTCGAAACAGTATTTAGGACTATAAATGAGGAATGTATACCGTACAAAATTAAGCGTGCGAAAGTAAACAACAAGCCCTTGTGGTTTACTTCTAGAGTAGGAGACATTATAAAGAGTAGAGATAGGGCTTAGAGGCTACATAAGTGCGATAAAGACAATTTGTGGTTACGAAACAACTACATATCTCTAAGGCGTGAAGCGAAAAGTGTAGTAAAAAAGTCCAAGCGCGAATTTGAAATCTCCATAGCTCGTGACGGTAAAGAAAACCCCAAGCGATTCTTTCAATACGTCAATAATAGAAATCCACTAAAAAGCGTCTTGGGGTCTTTGAAAAATGTAAACAGAGATCTAGTTTCTGAAAACAAGGAAATGGCTACCTTGCTAAACGAATTTTTTACGTCAGTTTTTACTATAGAAGATGTAACGAATATCCCTACGGTCATAGACATAATACCTTTTGATAATTGTAATATTTTGGATAATATAGTGGTTAGTGAAGGGGAGGTAATGCGCTATATTGATAAAATGAAAACGCCTAAGTCACCGGGGCCGGATTCCATATATGTATAACCTCATTTTTCATTTGTTCGTTCTTCCTCCTCATCTTGTGCGGAACGTTCTTCTACACAAGCGTCGTTCTTTACATTAATTATACTTTGTGTTGTTTGCAGTTAAAATGTATATATAGGTACGGCATGCGAAGGTGCCCCCTCAGGGCATTGGTTTCTGCTCGTATGTAGGAGAATTACGACATTTGATTAATCGAGGCCCATGGTGAAGTGGATAGCATATCTGACCGGCAATTGGAAGATCCCGGGTTCGATTCCCGGGTGGTAACCTTATTTTTCATTTGTTCGTTCTTCCTCCTTATCTTGTGCGGAACGTTCTTCTACACAAGCGTCGTTCTTTACATTAATTATACTGTGTGTTGTTTGCAGTTATAATGTTATAATGTTATAATGTTTCAGACCAACAAAGACCATAGGATCCACTCATGGCTGGTCTACCTAACTGTGTTCGTAATCGTGTATTGTGTATGTCCTCCGTGGTGGCGGAGGGGACCTACAATTTTACGTGGGTTCGAACCACAAGAACATAAGAAATTTATGTAAAAACTGCCGGTAAATTGGCAACGACCAATTTTTACGAAACTAAATAATTATCAATTTAAAACTAATTAATTATCGATTTAAAACTAAATATAGAATCTCTGGATCCAGAGGATCAAGTCATAATAGACTACTATCCACAAATATGTTACACTCTATATCTATTTATAACGGACATGCAAATATATCAGATCCAAAGAATCCAGTCAATTTCATTACGGTATCCATCAATACTAGTACCTTGTCACGAAAAATAAGTCACGGTCCATATCGATTGTGGACCAAGTCAAAATTTACAACCATATACATTACAATATATACACTTCGGAGGAAAAATGTAGGTGTGGCTGTAAAGACTACAGTAATGTAGAAATGTGTGTGCACCCATCTTGGGTCTCCCATTTAAAGGTGTTTGTGGGGCAAGTGAAGATCATGAGTTTTTCAATACCTCACAGTACTATGGGGGGCACCGCTCAGCAGAGGAATCTCTTTAAATGGGGTGTGTAAGGACAGAGAGTATCCCCTAACCCAAGACGCTGCCTCCCTATATCCCACAACACTTGTGTTGAGCTGTGGAATCTATCCCCACAAAGCCTTAATTTTACCACCTTAAACTATACCCAATCTATCAAAATATGCGTCTAATCGATTTTCAAACATGTTTATAGACGTGCTACTAATTACTTCTACCGGCAAACTATTCCAGCTATTTACTATTCAATGCGTAAAAACGTTTTTGGCAACTGCTGTCTCGAACCTTCTACTTGTCAACTTACACCCGTTATTTCTAGGCCTATTATATTGAGATATTTCGAAAAAGCTATCTCTATCTACGTTATCGAACCCATTCATAATTTTGAAAACCTGGATTAGATCACCCCTTAACCTCCTAGTCTCGAGTGTTGTCAATTTTAACTCCTTAAGCCTATCCTCGTACGACTTTGACCTAAGCGACGAAATCATCTTAGTTGCTCGTCTTTGAACTCTTTCGATTTTGTTTATATCTTTATATATATATATATATATATATACAGGGCGTCCCAAAAAAATGTATACACACTTTAAATACTTATAAAGGCAGTGTTTATTAAAATACATTTCATTTTCAAAATGTAATAGAATCTACAGACATTATTTAATTGTTTTGTCAACGCCTGTTTTCAAACTGACGTCCGTTCTGGTCCAGGCACTGCTGATAACGCGAAGCAATGGAATCGCAAACATCACGAAATATTTCGTTTGGTATTTGTGTGCATTCTCGTTCAATGGCTGCTCTTAATTCAGCGACTGTTGCAGGTTTTATAGCGTAGACTTTGTCTTTTACGTATCCCCATAAAAAAAAGTCTAGTGGTGTGAGGTCTGGTGAACGCGGAGGGTATTCTACGAAACCCCTTCGTCCAATCCACATCCACATCGTGCCAAGTACCACTCGCAATACTCCACTCTTCGGTCCGGATCATCTTCATTAAGAGCAAGGACTAATCTTGGAATGTAACTTTTCCATTGACAGCGCTTCAAAATGCGTTGGACAGACGATTCTGAAATTCCTACCTCACGACTCGCTTGCCGCACAGATTTTCTTGGACTTTGGTGATACGTTTCCAGTACTCTTTCTTGCTTTGTGGGGCTTGTCGATGTCCGTGGTCTTCCGGAACGCTTCTTGTGGACATTCTGAACAGTTCCATCGGCTTCAAACTTATCTCTAATTCGAGTGATGGTAAGTCGCGTTGGTGGATCTGTTTGAAACTCCCTCCTAAACTGTCTTTGCACTTCAACTGCGTTTTCACACTTCCAGTAACATTTTAGAATGAATTTCCTTTGTTCGAAGCTTAGTCTGACTGCCATTATTAATTCTAATGGGTTTAACTTGGAAAGAAAGAAACATCAATTGAGCTATCAGCTGTTAAAGTGTGTATACATTTTTTTGGGACGCCCTGTATATATATATATATATATATATATATATATATATATAATACGACAAACAAATAATAATAATTTTTAAACTGGTAATTGAAGGTAAATAATACGTATGTTGGTTAAACGCTTTATGTCAGTCTATAATTGAAAATAAAATGTGGTTTATTTTAATTTTATTTAATAGTTTTACTTAATTTCATATAATACAAGTATTAATTCAGAATTTGAATAGTAAATAGACTGTTATTAACCTGATTTTTGTAACATCTATATTTAACCTGAAGGGAAAAACGAATGTATTCGTTTAGCTATACGGTAAAAGTGGCACCGAGAACACGATACAAGTTATTGTATGTTTTAATCCCTGTACGTCCTCTCGTATAAGTCTATTTCTATCTATTAAGCCTTTCTATAAATATTTATTTTAAGTTTTTCTGTTCACTCTCTATTGCTTAAAGGTATAAGGTTCAAAATTGAGTGTTAAGGCTGTGTTCTGCTACTTGGAGTTTGCCTGTAAAGTACGTGTATATATATATATATATATATATATGTTAACCCCCCCTTTATGGCCCTGAGTCGGTTCGGATTCGACGGGGGGGTTCTGGTTAGGAGGCTGCAACGGATGCTTCTTCTTTATACTTTTCTATAATTCTTTTCTCTCTTTAATGGGTCGACACTCTGTTAATTCTTTTCTTCCAATAATAGAAGATAGCCCAACTCGAGGGGGAAAATAAAAACTTCCTCTTACTTTGGTTTACTTCTTAAAAATTACAGTTGGTACTCTGAATTTACAAGGGTAGAGGTTCGACCTCTTTCGACCATGGCTCAGGCCGGAATCTAAAAATATATTAAGGAGGCAAGGGGCCCTGCCCCCTCCTAATGAGGTGCTAATCTGAAGTACAATGATGAAGTGGTAAAGATGAAGTGCTAATCAGAAGTCTAATGCAGAAGTGCTCTAATTGAAGTCCTATAATGAAGTGAAGTATTTTACAAATATACGTATAATATAACTTAAATGTTTGGGGGAGAACAGTTGAAGGTTAAATTTCCCCCCTTTTTTTTTTAAACACATGATCAGATGTTTTTTGAAAGATTTCAACTAAAAACAATAAAAAAATAAAAAAATAAAAAAGAACAACTATCGCTGATTCTACATTCCTGAAAGCGATATAATTTCGTATTAGCACATAAGCACAATTTTGAGTACATGACTGAGTACGTATTAATTTTGGTTCATTACAATTACGATTACAATTACCAATTAATTCATATTCACTTATTATTGTTTTAATTACAATTCCATTAAAGTACATTCTTACATGATAAATTAAATCATTACATTTAATTACAATTTTAGCAAATTGTTAATTGACATATCTACTACTGAAATAATCTAAATAGGTGATACCATTGATATAATGAAGGGGAGTTAACCGTTGTTCTATAATTTAAAGGGGATTAACGACAATGTTATATATTTATAGTTAACAATAATTACGCCAAATTATGTTAAATAATATTAGAACCTGGTTGGTTATCAGTTTGAAAGTCTAATTAGCCAGCGATGAGGAAAGCGGAGGAAAATACGATATTTATGATAACGTAATACATAAGTAATACGGAATTTGAATGACAGTTAGGTAGAAATAGTAAGTACAAGTAATGAGAACGGGGATAACTATGTGACGTAAGCCGATACCGAACTAGTGGCCAGGCAGAGAAACAATACAGTATATTATAATAACATAACACATAATATAACATAACACATGATAATGTTATAAATTCGACTCAAAGCGAAAGGAGACTTTTTAACTTTGAGCGTTCGAATTCTGCTGCGATGAGCGGAATGTGATCTTGCTAAGCATTTATTCGAGTTCATCTCGGGAGGTCAATATAATTAAAAATAAAAATGAAAAAAATAATACGAGAACGTTTTTTCGCGTTCTCGAACGAACCTAAAGTTTTGCATTTCATGATTGACACGAGTAAAGATGATTATTTAATAAAAATTACATACGATAATGGTCAAGCTAAACTATGGACGTATGGGGGCGGGGATATGGTCGAATAATAGTTATATTTATACTACATAACATAAATAATGACTTCTATAGGGTGTACAGTTTTTATTATGATGATATATAAATTTTCATACATTGGATACTAGATATATGATGAAGGGAAAATGTGACGTCATAGTTATTGAATTTTTACGTATAGTACGAATCATTGTTAGGAAGATTTACAAGAACGAATTAGAGACACAGAGTGGGAAACGTAAAGAGAATAAAGTTATTTTGTGACGTCATAGTGTATAAGTCATTATTAGAAAGATGAATTAGAGACAAAAAGTGAGTAGTAATGACTAAGAAGTATAACTACGGGTTCCAATCCTGTTACATGCAATGTGTATGCATAATCTAGGGTCGAGGGTGAGATGCAAGACAATTCATAATTAATTATAATAACTTTTATAACAAATGGAAAATGGATAATGGATACGACTAAACCATAGAAAGGGTAGATCGTAGGGTTGTGACATGAACAAAAATAGGAAGCTAGAAGTAAAATTATTATCCAAACTCGCGTTAAGCGATTTTGGTTCTTATGTAAAAATGGACAATGAATTCATATAATGATGGTGTAGGAATTGTTCATTGTTCACTTTTTACATTACTCTCCCCTTTTAAAAATGATATTTATACAATAATTTAATAGTGTACCATTAATACAATACAAATGAGAAAATAACATCGTAAGTAATGACGACATTCTTTACAATACAAATTTTATACAGAACGAGTTCGGGTAGTTGAGTACAATGCAGAGTAATCAAATTTTTTAACATGACACTTGCTTACAAAATATTAAAAAAATCAAAGATTAATACTTTAGTTTAGACAAACATTTAATAGGATTAATACATTAATTTAGACAATCAATTAAGTTAGACAAACAATGATATTGTAAAATTTTTAGCAAATTTTTTTTTTTTTTTTTTTTTAAAGCAAAGAGATTGCTTGTCACACTACTTAGAACAAAAATTAAAAAAAGTTGAAACAAAACGGAGGGACGGCATGTTCCTCATATACATTACAATAATTACCAAAATCGTTACAAACAATTGTAAAAACGGTTTTGTGACAATTAATGAATTACATAACTATATATCTATATACGTAACAATGGCATGAAAAGAAAAGACAGATAGGTCAATTTTCTTCTCACAAACACAAAAAAAGGTTGAATTAAATTCTCTTGAACAACAAAAAAAGGTTGAATTCAATTGACTGCATTGAAAACTAACTTGGGACTTGAAATAAAAATGACTTGGGATAAACTCTGACTTGGAATAAATCTCTCTGACTTGGAATAAATCTCCTTGACTTGGAATAAATCTCTCTGACTTGGAATAAATCTCTCTGACTTCAAGTAAAACTCTGACTTGAGCTCTATCAAGTATTCTGAAACTGAAAATGAAACTGACTTGAACTCTTATCAAGTATTATCTTGAAACTGAAAATGAAACTACTGACTTGAACTCTTATCAAGTAGTATCTTGAAACTGAAAATGAAACTGACTTGAACTCTTATCAAGTATTATCTTGAAACTGAAAATGAAACTACTGACTTGAACTCTTATCAAGTAGTATCTTGAAACTGAAAATGAAACTGACTTGAACTCTTATCAAGTAGTATCTATAAATCTCTCTAAACTCTGTAAACTCTCTCTCTCTTAATTTGCAAGTCAATTCAATTCAGTAATTGAAAAAAATTTGCAAAAAAAAAGAAAAAAAAAGGTAAACAACATTTCACTCTAATGTACGGGAAGGTACATAAAATAAAATTATTCTATACTGAATATAACAGTGAAAATAACTGAAATTCTCTCTCTGAAATTAACTCTGTTACAATTAACTCTGTTACAATTTCTATTTCACTAAAAAAAAATGTATCACTGGTGTCTGAAATGTTCACTGTGTTTTGTGTTAAATTCTGGCTCCATACTAAATATTAACTGTTAATAGTACTGATTTTTTTCAAGTGTTTATAAATTTCTTAAAAAAAACAACTCTTACTTAACAAGATTCCTACGGCGAAATCCTTAGAGACGTGTCCTGAAGACGTCTTGCTGGCTACTTGTTCCTGGATGAAAACTAGGCGTGAAGAACTTGGAGTCGTGACACACCGGTCAAGGGTGGATGTTACGAACTAGAAGTCGTGACACGCCGGTCGACTGGTTTTATCCTGATGCAGGGTAATTTCTATTCTTGGCCAAAGAGTGGCCTCTTCTTAAAATAATCTTAAAATCTTCTTTTTATCCTGATGCAGGGTAATTTCTATTCTTGGCCAAAGAGTGGCCTCTTCTTAAAATAATCTTCTTAAAATCTTGTTTTTATCCTGATGCAGGGTAATTTCTATTCTTGGCCAAAGAGTGGCCACTTGTTAAACATCTTCTTGTTAAACATCTTCTTGTTAAACATCTTGTTAAACATCTTCTTGTTAAACATCTTCTGGTTAAACATCTTCTGGTTAAACATCTTCTGGTTAAACATCTTCTGGTTAAAATCTTCTTCTTATCCTGGCTGGGTCTGGGGTGTCCCGTATAGACGAGGCGTTCTTGGTTAAGGGGCAAGGGGCCTCTGCCCCCTCCCCCGCAGCGAGGCTGCAGTCCAAAGAAGAGTCTCGTAATGAAGTTATCTGAAGTCCAAATGATGAAGTGCTCTAATGAGAAGTCTAATGCAGAAGTGCTCTAATTGAAGTCCTATAATGAAGTGAAGTATTTTACAAATATACGTATAATATAACTTAGATGTTTGGGGGAGAACAGTTGAAGGTTAAATTTCCCCCCTTTTTTTTTAAACACATGATCAGATGTTTTTTGAAAGATTTCAACTAAAAACAATAAAAAATATAAAAATAAAAAAGAACAACTATCGCTGATTCTACATTCTTGAAAGCGATATAATTTCGTATTAGCACATAAGCACAATTTTGAGTACATGACTGAGTACGTATTAATTTTGGTTCATTACAATTACGATTACAATTACCAATTAATTCATATTCACTTATTATTGTTTTAATTACAATTCCATTAAAGTACATTCTTACATGATAAATTAAATCATTACATTTAATTACAATTTTAGCAAATTGTTAATTGACATATCTACTACTGAAATAATCTAAATAGGTGATACCATTGATATAATGAAGGGGAGTTAACCGTTGTTCTATAATTTAAAGGGGATTAACAACAATGTTATATATTTATAGTTAACAATAATTACGCCAAATTATGTTAAATAATATTAGAACCTGGTTGGTTATCAGAGTTTGAAAGTCTAATTAGCCAGCGATGAGGAAAGCGGAGGAAAATACAATATTTATGATAACGTAATACATAAGTAATACGGAATTTGAATGACAGTTAGGTAGAAATAGTAAGTACAAGTAATGAGAACGGGGATAACTATGTGACGTAAGCCGATAACGAACTAGTGGCCAGGCAGAGAAACAATACCGTATATCATAATAACATAACACGTAATATAACATAACACATGATAATGTTATAAATTCGAATCAAAGCGAAAGGAGACTTTTTAACTTTGAGCGTTCGAATTCTGCTGCGATGAGCGGAATGTGATCTTGCTAAGCATTTATTCGAGTTCATCTCGGGAGGTCAATATAATTAAAAATAAAAATGAAAAAAATAATACGAGAACGTTTTTTCGCGTTCTCGAACGAACCTAAAGTTTTGCATTTCATGATTGACACGAGTAAAGATGATTATTTAATAAAAATTACATACGATAATGGTCAAGCTAAACTATGGACGTATGGGGGCGGGGATATGGTCGAATAATAGTTATATTTATACTACATAACATAAATAATGACTTCTATAGGGTGTACAGTTTTTATTATGATGATATATAAATTTTCATACATTGGATACTAGATATATGATGAAGGGAAAATGTGACGTCATAGTTATTGAATTTTTACGTATAGTACGAATCATTGTTAGGAAGATTTACAAGAACGAATTAGAGACAGAGTGGGAAACGTAAAGAGAATAAAGTTATTTTGTGACGTCATAGTGTATAAGTCATTATTAGAAAGATGAATTAGAGACAAAAAGTGGGTAGTAATGACTAAGAAGTATAACTACGGGTTCCAATCCTGTTACATGCAATGTGTATGCATAATCTAGGGTCGAGGGTGAGATGCAAGACAATTCATAATTAATTATAATAACTTTTATAACAAATGGAAAATGGATAATGGATACGACTAAACCATAGAAAGGGTAGATCGTAGGGTTGTGACATGAACAAAAATAGGAAGCTACAAGTAAAATTATTATCAAAACTCGCGTTAAGCGATTTTGGTTCTTATGTAAAAATGGACAATGAATTCATATAATGATGGTGTAGGAATTGTTCATTGTTCACTTTTTACATATATATATATATATATACACACAGTGTGTCCGAGAATTATCTGTACAATTTTTGGCTGTTATTAAAAGTCAACCATGAAGTGTAGAAATTCCAGTGTTGTCCCATTTTACAGAGAATCTCATTAATTTTTTTCTGATACCAAGTTTTGACAAGTTTTTTAGAAATTCCAGTGTGTCCGAACATTATCTGTACAATTTCATCTTTTAATAAAATTCTTGATAACACACGTAAAATTCTTAAACAAGATTATTTAGAATCTGTATTTTCAAAAGTTTCTTTTATTAAAGTAACGTTGTTACAAACATTCGATATGTGCACCAGTAGTGATTCGCAAAACATCCAATCGATACTCCAAATATTGCCATGTACGCTGCAGCATATCCACATCAATTCGCTCAATAGCAGCTGTGATTCTTGCTTTTAAATCATCAATGTCTGTCATCCGCGTACATTTCTAAAAAACTTGTCAAAACGTGGTATCAGAAAAAACTTAATGAGATTCTCTATAAAATGGGACAACACTGGAATTTCTACACTTCATGGTTGACTTTTAATAACAGCCAAAAATTGTACAGATAATTCTCGGACACCCTGTATATATACACACACACACACACACACAGAATATCAGTTTGGTGTGTGAGAATGTTGCTCGCCATGCAGCTAGAAAGAAAAACTAACGGGGCCGCGAACACGACGGAACGCACCGGAACGCATCATGAAAAGAGCCATGAATTTTTTTTTCTACTCAAATCGACTAACCACGGCCTCGGGAGTGTTTGTTCGTTTTTTGTTTGTTTCGAAAGACTGAAGAGTTAAGGGAAATATTCATGAAATATATAGGAAATAGATGCGCATTCAAAAATAATATTCAACAAAAATACACACATTAAGCGAAGGATATATATACATTCTTAAATAATAAGATTAGTACAGGATAAAACTATATAACCACTTAATATACAGGGTGTCCTCTAAGTCCAGCATCATAGGAAAAATAATAAAAAAAGGCAAAACAAAAGCTTTTATTTACAGAACGTGCTCAATATGTCCACCATTGTTTTCAATAAACAAATTCAGACGTGATACCCAGTCAGCAAGCACACGGTGAATGATGTCAGGAGTAATGGTGTAACATGCCCCAATAATGCGCTGCCGCAAATGTTCGACACTCCTAATTTTCTCTGCGTATACCATCGCTTTCAAGTGGCCCCAGAGATAAAAATCTAGTGGCGTGAGTTCCGGGCTTCTAGCTGGCCATTCCACAGGCCCTCGACGTCCTATCCAATGACCACGGAATTGTTGGTACAGGTATTCCTTTACCTGGGTGCTGTAATGTGCAGGAGCGCCGTCTTGCTGGAACCATGTTGGGAAATTTCCTTCTTCGTTCAAGACACTGGGAAATGCTTCTACCTTGAGCATACGTAGGTAGGTGCCTCCAGTGACATGTTCATCGAAAAAGAGGGGGCCTATGATGCGATCCTTCCAAATGCCACACCATACCATCACCCGAGATCGACCTTGTTCCTTTGAAGAGGTATACCAGTGAGGGTTGTTTTGAGACCAGTAGCGGGTGTTCTGTCGACTTACCACACCATTTCCATAAAAAACAGCCTCGTCACTGAACAGAATGGTGGACGGGAAATTGGCATCCCGAGCATTATGGTTTGTAGAAAATAGAAAAATATTAATTTCTCCTATGATACTGTACTTATGGGACACCCTGTATGTACGAACACATATGCCCTTATATATATAAACACCTAAACTTATATAAAAAACAATAATAGTACAGGATAAAACTATATACCCATTAATATATATATATATATATATACGGTTATATAATATATATATAATATATATATATATATATATATATATATATTTGCACACACACACACACACACACATATATATATATATATATATATATATATATATATATATATATAACAGCAAAACTTATATAAAATCAAAATACATACAACTTATGTTCTACCGCGCTCAGCTAAAATACTAAATTCGCATGTGATCAAGTCTACAGTTACAGCATTGTTGCTTTGTACTATAAAATAAATACGATTTAGCATTATTTCACAACTGAAGGTGTGCGGTTGCCTATACTCGAGGTAAAGGGCCTTCATTTCGTTCAATACTATTTTTGTGCCCACCTTGGTTGGCAAGTTATCTTTAAACACGGACAGAATACAATCAAAAGCACGCAAAAAGAGGGCGTCGTTTATAAACACTTCTTTCCAATCGAGGGATTTTTTCTTACCGATCCGAGCTTTTCAATCGTGAATTCTTCTTCACAACGCATAGAGGCAGGTGCAATAATCTTCTAAATCGTAACGACAGCACCTCATTATATAAAGATACAACTCTTCAGGGTGAACAGTGTCGGCGAGCTCTGCCCTGTACCGCTCAAGTCCTTTGTACCAGCTCTAGACCATTCTCGCCATGTTCATTCCTACATTCGATAAACCAGTCGAGCAGAGCGGTGTATGCGTTTTCAAGAATTGTATAAAAATAAACCATATCCGTATCATGTGCGTCTAATAGAGATTTTAGTTTGCGGAAACCAACGATTTCAAACATTCTGTCGAGGATGAAGCGGTTTCGTAGGGACAAGAACGTTAGTATCACATGCATTCTTCCACATTAGTCGTATATCAATGCATGACTGATCGTTATTTATACACAACGTAAAACAATGGCATATGAAGGGGTATCACTAATCTCTTCGCTTCTTGTACCTACACCTGCAGGTATTTTATAACGAACCTCACCCCCACTTCTCAACTATCACGAAGACTCTATTCATCTCCTCAACACTTAAATAACAACATTACGTTTATCAGAGTTTGCTTGTCCACAAGTCGTTTCAAGTACATAATTAATAGCATCGGTTTTACGTCTGAACACACGCAATGACTTCGTCACGGACACATATACGACATTCAAAATGCTTCTCAAAGGAAGCTCCATCGTTTTCTATTGTGAGAGTGCACAACCAGTCGGGTCAAGCTCTAAGATGACTATGAGTAACCGGTGTGCTGTTTGGCTCGGGGATAGATGGGGAGGAGTGAGTCATACCAAGCATTAATGTTTCGTGTACGGGTTTGTTCCACCATGAAAGAATCATACGAGTACTTGTACCCATTATACCGGGCAATTTTCCGATACATGGGGCAATATCGGTTTTAATGTTTTATCGGAATGCGCACTAGACATTCATTTCCACAAACTAAACACATTAACAATTCGGCGCACTGTTTGAGAGAAACATGTGCCCGTATTTATCCTTTTTGTTTAACAGTCGATACTCGTCTCTAAATTCTATTACAAATTCACACAGGCCTTTAGCCACAACCTCACTGCGAACCTCGTCATGATATATATGAATGTAGTGGTAAAAGTACTTTTGCTTGTCCATGAAGACAAGGTTTACATTTTCAGCCGCAGGGTACGCGTACTCAGTATGATGCAGCATGACATAATACCGCTTGTCACACCACTCATCAGCGAGACTACTACCCATACCCGTTGCTTCTCTTCTGCACGCGTTGTTTATTTCACCTCACGGTATATGTATGCTTTTATACAGTTTAGCCCTACAACGTAGTCCATTACATCGTTTGTGCCACGAAATCCGGCAATACTCTCGCCAGAATATCCATAGAGTATTTGAACCTCTTGTTCCTCAAGCTTCGCGCGGTTCAATGTAGCCTTAAAAGTCTCCTCAAAAGAGGGGGGGGGGGCTACGCTCTCTTTCAGTATTCACCACATCTTCCGATTTTACCTAATACCACTTCATAAACGTCGAACACGCAATATCAAAGATCGCCATCACTATTTTTTGTCTCCGTGAGAATTCTTCAAATATACGTCTGAGATCCAGGGCTTGCAGCGGCCAACTGAGCACGCAGGGGTAGAGATATGCTAAGGTAAAAGCAGGAGTCACGTGACCAGTTGATTGATCTTTCAGTGGGCGGAGCTTAGGACTTTTTTCCTGTACATACGCACGCACATACGCACAAAGGAGAAAATGAAACCCTAATTGAAAGATTTACATTCAAATATACGTAATAAATAAACATATCGTTAGCAATAGACATATATAATCTTCAGGTTCTATGGTACACAAAGGGTACTGTATCATAGGTGCTATGCACCTGGTAACGTTTCCTATAGGTGTTACGACACACTTTTGTGCCCCTAAGTTCCTTAGGGTGATTCGGTGATGTTGTACTTTATTATGTACGTGTTACGAACATTCACGATCTCCATAACCTCATTATCGGGGGCATTGGCATAATCCCACACCTCATCATAACTTTGGGCCAAGTAAACGTTACTCTTACCTGTATTCTGTGCAAACTTGCCCAAAAGACTATTTAGGCACAACTTCGCACTAAAGTGCTTGCCAGGGATCTTAACAATTTGGGCCCGGTCAAGTTGTATCCCTTCACGGTCACGGTAACTCTGAATATGAGCCGATTTTTCACCTTCGTTCTCAACCCCTCGCGGGTAGCATGATACTTCTATTTTATCCTTCAAAAAAGTATTTATATACGACGTGAAAAGGTTGGGGTTGTTTCTGAAACTTCCACACCTCATATATCTTCAATAATTCTGTAACCATGGGCGACGGCTACGGACAGCTCAGGACTTGTATATACACCTCTGATCTTCTGCTGGTTGTTTGTTTGATTACAGGACCCATTATTCTCCTCTGCGCACTTCACGCGCAGGGGAAACATGAGTTTGTGGTCTACAACTACGGGTAAGATCGGCATCCATAAATCGCGAGGCGGGAGCACGTCTACGAAACAAATACCGAAATAGTACTTCTTCATATTTGTTGAGAACACCTCGATCGTGGGCAAGTCAGGTCCCACCATTTTTTCAGGTGCACCTACGGGGTACAGATTGTTCTTCATCACGTAGGGATATAAAGAACAGAAGTCGTAGTAATTGAGTTTCACGCCCTCCGTAGGCGGAAAGTATAGCTTGAAGTGATTTGTACGCCCTCTGAAGAAGCTATCACCGCATTTGAGAGGATCCAACACCATTGAACCTTTGATCGTGTTTATTTCTTCACGGTACTGTCCATCTGTTTCCATCCGTGCATCATACTCATGCTCCCACAAGATCTTGTGAGTGAACTGGGTGCCTATAATCTGATCGCAAGTGCGGGACCATGCAAGACTGTCGGCAGGAGATCTACCGTGGATATCTCCTACGATTCCACACTCAGGACGTGGGCATCCATGCCACCAGCAACCGTTAAAGGAGTACACAGTCTTCTCACCAGTGGCACGGTTTTCGCTTAGAACATCAACCCAAAAAACACGACCATTGACCTTAATGGGTACTTCTCCCGTATTGCGGGCGAGTTTTATGTATACTCCGGTCTGCTGGTGTATGTGTATGAGCCAGTAAATAGCCTTGTGCCCATAACTGCGAGGGTTGTTTCTGTGGATGACGGTTAAGGTGTCTTTAGGCATGAAATTGTTCTTGAACACATTAAAGCACAATGAGGCGATTGTGGTTGCGACTTGCAGCGGATCGCAGTTGAAACGGTTTATGTACATCCTTCTAAAGGCCTGGAAACATACTCTAAGCACGCGCACATCATTCACGCAATAACGCTCACATTCATAAGCTATATTGTATGGATTAGTTTCATTAAAACTGTTGTAGTAGCGGTCAAAATCTTCACGCTCACTATCACTCATGTTGGTGTAGTTAAAGTATTGTTTGGGGGGAAGTAGTCCTACGTAATTTAAAGTGTCGCTAGTGAGGAAAGTGTAAGGGAAATACCCCTTTGAAACTTCGGCAGTTACACCCATGACCTTGGGTAGCTTGGCTAGTTTACAAGGTGTGAATAATAAAGTATCTTTAAATTGAACATTACCTCTTATCTGCACTTGTATAAGCTTGTTTCCTCTTTTCAGGAGATCACCCGTGAATATCTCTGATGACTCGTGCTTAAGTAGTTCCTTATAAAGGAACTGTGTGTCAAACTTTGCCCCGTTATGGGCAAGAATGTACACAGTCATTTATTTTAACTTGTCCGCTAACTTGACAATATAGGACACAGAGTTTCAGAGGGCTGTCGTGTGAGATCGTTTGAAAAACGTTTGTCCGTTTATCACATTTGTGACCCTCATCACACTCAACCTCCATGCACTCATCGCAGAGAGTCTGGCTTACAAGCAGATGTGGGATAACCTCTTTGGTCGTTTGTGTAAGTTTATATATGGTAGTACACAGTTATACGAAGGCTATTTTTAGCTTAGTGTCTTTCATATAAAATACATGCTTCACTCCATCCGCCTTATATTTCTCATGGCGTGTAGGACAGTTAATTTCATCACATTTATGCTTGAATTTCCCGCAATGATCCATCATATGAAACATACCACACTCACAGATTCTCATTTTCCTCCAAGTGTCAATTGACTTATGGAACTCGAAGTATTTATGATTGAAAAATGTACGTCTGCACACATTACAGTCCCTCTTCTCAGCTTCAACTACACAACTTTCACATTTGGAGCTTTTACACTGCTCACATACCATGTGGTATTCTTCACAATGTTTCACTTTATCATCCGCAAACTCGAGACATCCCTTACACAAATCATGATGCCTTCCATATTTTCGACTTTTATCATAACTGCCGTAACGGCCCCTCATATTACGGATGGGGAGATACGTTGACCCTGACAGCCCTAAAATAAGTAGGGGTCTTGAACGATCTCTCACAACGCTTTTAAAAATATACATAGTCCGATCATCCATTCCAAATACACCTATACAAACATTAATTTCCTGCTCTACCCTTCTCAACTCTTCAAGACTCATATTACACTCAAATTGAAGCTTACAATCTGAAGCCAGTTTACGAGCACGCTGCACAACCCAAGGCAACCAAATATTTTTGACCCAGGTATTTAGTACAGTAAACATATGGGCTAAGACTACTGCTATAAAGGCGCAACCACGTTAAGCGTTTATATGCTTTCTGTAAATAGCCTGAGATTTGAAGTTCAGAGTATAAGGTGTGGCACTATGACCAGCAACACGTAATACTCTGTCAATATCTACCGAGAAGTTGTCCATATTGAAGGTTGTACTACTTTGAGAGGCATGCATTATACGGCCCAAGATATATTCTATGTCTACAGCTGCTAAGCGTCTGAATGGTATTCCTACCCAAAAATCATCTACAGGGTGTCCCATAAGTCCGGCATCATAGGAAAAATAATACAAAAAGGCAAAACAAAAGCTTTTATTTACAGAACGTGTTCAATATGTCCACCATTGTTTACAATACACAAATTCAGACGTGATACCCAGTCAGCAAGCACACGATGAATGATGTCTGGAGTAATGGTGTTACATGCCTCAATAATGCGCTGCCGCACTCCTAATTTTCTCTGCGTATACCAGCGCTTTCAAGTGGCCCCAGAGATAAAAATCTAGTGGCGTGCGATCCGGGCTTCTAGCTGGCCATTCTACAGGCCCTCGACGTCCTATCCAATGACTACGGAATTGTTGGTACAGGTATTCCCTTACTTGGGTGCTGTAATGTGCAGGAGTTCCGTCTTGTTGGGACCATGTTGGGAAATTTCCTTCTTCGTTCAAGACACTGGGAAATGCTTCTTCCTTGAGCATACGTAGGTAGGTGCCTCCAGTGCATGTTCATCGAAAAAGAGGGGGGCCTATGATGCGATCCTTCCAAATGCCACACCATACCATCACCCGAGATGCACCTTGTTCTTTTGATGAGGTATACCAGTGAGGGTTGTTTTGAGACCAGTAGCGGGTGTTTTGTCGATTTACCTCACCATTTCCATAAAAAACAGCTTCGTCACTGACCAGAATGGTGGACGGGAAATTGGCACCCTGAGCATAAGAATTATGGTTTGTAGAAATAGAAAAATATGAATTTCTTCTATGATGCCGGACTTATGGGACACCCTGTATATCCCCGTCATCTCTCCCGAACCCGAAGGACAACCTCGTCAGGACTTCGCGTTCGTCGCGGTTCTGAAGGGCAAACTTCACAATACGTTCAACTACGCGCCGCAGTCTGTGTTCGACACCGTTGCTATACAGGGCCCCAGGGTCAACCCTAGTAGTATGACCGCAAAAGGTTAGAGTGCAGTGCAATTGCAAATGTTGGTCAATGTTGCTAATGTGCAGGGGAATGTTGCAAGAGGTTAAGCAACAAAGGGGAGGGTTATGCAAGAAGTGGGAGGGGTTTTCCCGCAAGCTGCGGCGGTTTCGCGTAGGTACAAGAACGTTATCATCAGATGCATTCTTCCATATCAGTTGTATATCAATGCATGGCTGATCGTTATTTATCCTTGATCTCGTCTGTGAATATTACGCTATCTGTGTCAGCGTACAGCACCCTCCGCCCAAGAGAGTGCAGTAGTCCAAAGCTTGATGCGGGCGTAGGCCGTTGTGAAGCTGGCTACAGGTATGTTTGTAACCTGTGAGGGATCTGTAGCCAGTTCGGTGATGTACTTTATTATATAAGTATTACCTACATTCACAATCTCCATAACCTCTTTATCGGGAGCGTTGACATAATCCCAGACCTCACTATAACTTTGTGCCAAATGAACGTTCCCTTTGCCAGTATTCTGCGCAAATTTTACCAAAAGACTGTTTAGACACAACTTTGCACTAAAGCGCTTGCCAGGATTCTTAACAATTTGGGAAAGGTCAAGCCGTATACCTTCACGAGCACGGTAACGCTGAATATAAGCCGTTTTTTCATCTTCGGTATCAACTCCTCGCGGATACCCCGATGTTCCTACCTTATCCTTCAAAAAAGCGTTTATATATGGCGTGAAAAGTTTGGGTAACTTCTGAAACCTGCACACCTCATGTATCTTCAATATTCTGTAGCGAACGGCTAGGTCCAGCTCAGGGGTTGTATATACACCTCTGATCTTACGCTGGTTGGTTGTATGATTACAATCCCATTGTTCTCCTCTGCGCACTTCACGCACAGGGGGAAACATGAGCTTGTGATATATAACGACGTGTAGGATCGGCATCCACAAATCTGATCTTACGCTGGTTGGCTGTATGATTACAATCCCATTGTTCTCCTCTGCTCACTTCACGCACAGGGGGAAACATGAGCTTGTGATCTATAACGACGGGTAAGATCGGCATCCATAAATCGCGAGGGGGAAGCACATCTAAGAAAGAGAGTCCAAAGTAGCGCTCACTCAAGTTAGCTGAGAACTCCTCGATGGTTGGCATGGCGGGGCCCACTAGTTTTTCAGGCGCACCTACGGGGTACGGATTGTTCTGCATCACGTAGGGATATAAAGAACAGAATTCGTAGTAATGGAGCTTCACGCCCTCCGTAGGCGGAAAGTATAGCCCTCCAAACAAGCTATCGTCGCATTTGAGGGGTTCCAACACCATTAAACGTTTGATGTTCCTTATTTCTTCAAGGTACTGGCCATCTCTTTCCATCCATGCTTCACACTCATGCTCCCACACGATCTTGTGAGTGAACTGGGAGCCTATAAGTTGATCGCGGTTACGGGTCTATTCGAGGCTCTCGGCGGGGGATCTTCCATGGAGGTCCCCTGTGACGGCACACTCATGGCGTGGGCATCCATGCCACCAGCAACCGTTAAAGGAGTACACAGTCTTCTCATCAGTGGTTGGATCCTCACTTAGACCATCCATCAACCCAAAGTGCACGACCATTGACCTGGTTAATGGGTACTTCCCCCGTGTTGCTGGCGTGCTTTATGTATACCCCGGTCTGTTGCTGTAGGTGTATGAGCCAGTAAATAACGTTGTGCCCATAACTGCGGGGATTGTTTCTGTGAATGACGGTTAAGGTGCCTTTAGGCATGAAGTTATTTTTGAACACCGCAAAACATAATGAGGCGATCGTGGTTGCGACTTGCAGCGGATCGCATTTGAAACGGGCTATATACATCCTTCTAAAGGCCTGGAAACATACTCTAAGCACGCGCACATCATTCACGCAATAACGTTCACATTCATCATCTATATTGTATGGACTAGTTTCATTAAAACTGCTGTAGTAGCGGTCAAAATCTTCACGCTCACTATCACTCATGTTGGTTTAGTTAAATTAATGTTTGTGGGGAGGCAGTCCTATGTAATTTAAAGTTTCGTTAGTGAGGAAAGTGTAAGGGGAATACCCTTTTGAAACTTCAGCGGCTACGCCCATGACCTTGGGTAGCTTGGCTAATTTACAAAGTGTGAACAGCAGGGTGTCTTTAAAGTGAACCTTACCTTTTATCTGTATTCGTATAAGTTTGTCGCCTCTTTTGAAGGGATCGACTGTAAATATCTCCGATGACTCGTGTTCAAGCAACTACTTATAAAGGAACTGTGTGTCAAATTTTGCTCCGTTATGAGCAAGAATATACAGTCATTTTTTTAACTTGTCCGCTAACTTGACAATAGAGGATACAAAGAATTTCACAGGGCTGTCGTGTGCAATCGTTTTAAAAACGTTTGTCCGTTTACCACATTTGTGACACTCATCACACTGGACATCGATGCACTCATGACAGATAGTCTGACTTACGAGTAAATCTGGAATAACCTCTTTGGTTTCAGCGTTCGTGTATGTTTCTATATCGTAGTACACAGTTATACAAGGGCTATTTTTAGGCTTAGCATATTTCATATAACATACCTGATTCACTCCATCCGCCTTATAGTTTTCATGACATGTAGAACAGTGAATTTCATCGCATTTATGCACAAACCTACCCCAATTATCCATCATATGAAACATGCCACATTCACAGATTCTCATTTTCCTGCAAGTGCCAATTGATTTATGGAGCTCAAAGCATTTATTATTGAAAAATGTACGTCTACACACATTACATTCCCTCTTCTCAGCTTCAACTACACGACTTTCACAAGTGGGGCTTTTACACTGCTCACATACCATGTAGCATTCCTTACAATGTTTCACTATATCATCCGCAAACTCGAGACATCCCTTATACAAATCATGATGCCTTCCATATTTTCGACTTTTATCATAACTAGCGTAGAGTTCTTATATTACAGATGGGGAGATACGATGTTCTTGACAATCCTAAAATAAGTGGAGGTCTTGTACGATCTCTCACACAGCTTTTAAAAACATACACAGTCCTCCGACGATCATCCTTTCCAAATACAACTATACGAACATTCATTTCCTGCGCTACCCTTCTCAGCTCTTCAGGACCCATATTATACTCAAACTCAAGCTTATAATCTGAAACCAGTTTACGAGCACGCTGCACAACCGTAGGCAGCCAAATTTTTTGCGTCCATGTATTTACCACATTGAACGTATGAGCTAAGACTATTGCTATGAAGCCGCAACCACGATCGACATTTAAATGCTTTCTGTAAATATAGTGACAATGACCCGTAAGTTCGTAACCCGGAATACTCTGTCAATATCTACCCTGATGTTGTCCATTTTGAAGGCTGTACTACTTTGAGAGGCCTGCATTATACGACCCAAGATATATTCTATGTCTACAGCTGCCAAGCGTCTGAATGGTATTACTACCCAAAAATCATCTACATCCCCGTCATCTGAACCGAGCCTGAAGGACAACCTCGTCCTGACTTCGCGTTATTCACGTTCTTCGCGTTCTTCACGTTCAACTACGCGTCGCAGTCCAACACTGTTGGCATACAAGGATCCAGGGTCAACTGTGTCCACGTACCTATTTTTAGTCAGGGCAGGGGTGGGGGTAGCGGTGCGCACCAACTCGAATGTTATACCTTCCTTCACAGCACGAGAAGCTGCTGCTGCTGGTGTGGAGGAAGTACCCGGAATTGAACAGGAATAAGGGGGTATATTTGAGGAAGGTACTATTGTGGGGGTTGTGTCGTAAGACGTAGAGGGTTGGGGCTCTATTATTGGTGGTTTAACAACCGTCGCAATCCTTGCACGCTTTATTCCTTTCGTGGAGGGCTCTTCATCCTACCCTCTCTTTGAATAGTCGCATGTTACAGGTATCGCTGGTGAGGGCTCGTCAACTGGGATAGAGTCTGTAGCTACACCGTCATCGGGGTCATCTGTAATATCGATGATTGGGGGGCTGTACATCGTCCTCATTCACGATTCTGTGGAAGAAGAAAAACAAGAATATAAGCAGCAGCACTTAAATTTTGTTATATTTTGTAAATGACCCACTTTGGGGTGTGACGTGTAAGAGATGGAATCTGTAGAAAAATTCAGGTTCACAAGCCCCTCCACATGTATTATGTCTGGCCCTACATGATGTGGTAAAACTGTGTTTATGCTTAAAATCATTGAGATGTTCATAAAATTTGTGCATAAAGTAATATGGTGCTATTCGATGTATCAGTCAGTGTTGAACGAGTACCAAGATGATATTTTGTTCCACAAAGGTGTATAATATACACTGTATATAACGTTAATTCGTTAAAGGGAAGTGAGCATACAGTCATTGTAATTGATGAGCTCATGTGGCTAAGTGGATAAACCGTTTGCCGAGTTTTTGGAGGTTTATAAAGAAGCTACAAGTCAACGTTACGGATATTTGCTTTGTGACCTTCACCCGCGAAACACGTTTAGGGTGCTTCTAAGAACAAATATATTCCCAAACGAGCGTGAAATGGTGTATATTCCAGAATGACAAATAGGCTGAAGAAATATCGTTAATAAAAATCTATCAACGATTGCTCCGGGCATTGCAGCAGATGTTTATTAAAATGAAAATGAAAATGAAAAGGTTTATTGGCAGGCTATAGTCCATTTGACAAATATTATTAATACAATGACAGTTCATATACTAAGGATAGAAATATATACAATTGATTAGAAATAATACTGTAATGTCGAAGTTAAGTGGAGCTACAGACAGACGTTTTCGTAACAAGAATTCCATAGCTAAGAGGATAAATGGCAGAACTCATGGATAACTTGGATAATCAGGTTGGTTGATTTTTTAATTCTTTGCATTAGACTGTATTGAGCACGTCTTGTTACCTCCGGGAAGCTCGGGACATTGCGGGTAGCAAACATTTGTGAAGCTGAGCATCTCGGGGGTAATTTATGTAAGAGTCTAAAAGACCTGTTGTACAGCAAATTTATGGTTTTGCCAGAACCTTTTTTATAATTCACTCAGAGTTGCTGTCCTTATAATATTACTGCAGAAAGTACGAGAGAGTGTCTTTAGCTTCACTTGTACAGAATTGAAAGTTCCTTATGGTCATATTCGCTTTAGCACACAGGCTTCGAGATTATTTTCTTATATCCGAGTCATCACTCAAGGAGCTGGTAATAGTTTAACCCAAATACTTAAACTCTTGTACTTCCTCACTTACTTCACCATTCATTTTAAACCTTATATCAGCTGGCTGATTACAGCTTTTAGGATGAAATTGCATAACCTTAGTTTTTGTAATATTAAAAAGAATATCATTTTCTGCGAAAACACTTCGCAGACTTTTAGTAGCCGATCCAGACCTTTAACAGAGGGACTTATTAACACCATATCATCGGCATAAACTAAGTTATTTATCCTTCTGTTATCTATACAACATCCCACTGTTGCCTCATTAAGTGAAGCAATTAATCCGTCAATATACACATTAAACAGCATAGGAGAGCGAGCAAGGAGCCTTGTCTTACCCCGCAAGAGAAGCCAAAACACTCGGATAGTACTTTGCCCCACCTAACGGTGAAAGATTGGTGGGAATACCAAAATTTCAATATGTTTAATATGTACATTGGAACCTTCCTGTCTTCTAGTTTTGCAAATAAAATAGTGTGGTTCACCCTATCATATGTCTTACTTATATCTAGGAAACAGCTATAAATAGTTGAATTACTGTCAATGTACATATTTATATATTGTTTTTTTAAGCACATAGATACACAGGTCAGTTGAGTGGGATTTTTTAAAACCAAACTGATTAGATGTCCATCGGAAATCATTTAATCGGTGTAACAGGAGTTTTTCTAGTAGTTTCGAGAAGCATGAAGCGACAGCAAGAGGCCTGTAATTATTGCTGGACAGACTCCGACTTTTTAAAATGCATCTGTGAAATCTGTCTTAATGTTATAAAATGTAATGTGCCAATGTAACCCACTCAGAAGGCTCGCCTACATTGTTACTAGAACATAATACGTGTGCTCGCTCGTGAAAATCAAACTGTTGGGAAGAAAAAGCGAATTATTGTAGAAAGCGGGGCATCATTCCTCCCCATCTTATTTTCAGTTTTGGGACCTTTACCGACTAGATTAAAAAAATGAAGAAAATGGTAGTGATTCTGCACGAGGTGTATGTTTCACTGAAAAGTTCAAAGAGTCCAGACACGGTTCTAGAACCCCTTAAAAAGCAGTCTTAATAGAATAGAAAGCGAATTGTTAGCCTTATTAAACAGTGAAAAGTCACCTGATGAGAAAAGGATCTTGTACCAAGAGGCTCTGCAGAAATTTCTTCATGAGTACGAAGATTATAAGTATACGACAGATCTCCCGGTGGTTATTAGGCACAGCGCGATCAACGATGAGCATGTCGACAAAGGGCCTGTGCCCTGTGGCCGACCTTAGAGATGGCCAACCAAAGAATAACGGAACGCAACACATCGAGCATGTATTAAAAAACAGTCTCCCACATACATTGAGAAATAAAGGCTTAAGTTTTTATAATCTATTGAGTGAGGACCCCATCATACAGTGGACCGATAGAGGCGAGATCAATGTTGAAGGAACAAGGGTACAGGGATTAAATATCGTTGATATTGTCCATGATCTGGTGAGAAAGTGGGAAAGGCCCTCACCAACAGGATGGAAGCATATTAAAGCAAGACGACAACAAATAAATGTCCCCAAAATATTGATAGGAAATCTGAATAGGCTAAAAGACTTGGAGCAAGTCTCGCATGTGTCACAACTGAGTACGCCATCACCTCCCAACAGTAGCATCTCTGAAGAGGAGAAAGAAGAGACCAAACGACCAACTTTATCCACGTGTCTCTAAAATACGCAAATGGCTAACATATTAAGAACACGCTATCATGACATTTTTAACCCCTCCAACTGTGGCGGTGTTAATAGACTGTACGAGGTGTTTACAATGATGGAGTAAGAAAAAAAGATGTTGAGAGGTTTCTGCGGGTGCAGGGTGCTTATATACTTCATAAGCGGGTGAGAAAAAGGTTTAAAACGGCCAAGACAACAGCGGCTTCGATTGACTCCATTTGGCAGGCGGATTTAACAGACATGCAAAGATATTCAGTGTATAATGATGGCTACCGCTACAGCCTATTCATAATAGATGTATTCTCTAGATATCTGTGGCTAATTCCTCTGAAAAATAAATCGCCTGAAACAGTTGCTAAAGCTACCAAAACGCTGATGTTGAAAGAAACCAGGGTTCCTGGCTATTTTTGTACGGATATGGGGAAAGAATTTATAGGTCGCGCTTTTTAGAACATGCTGACAGAGTTTAATATCAGTTACTACACTAGTAATTCTATACATAAGGCCTCTTTAGCTGAAAGAGTTCAACGTATCATAAAGGAACGCATGCATCGCTATTTTACACATAAAAACACACAGATGTATATAAACATTCTGGCATCATTGGCCTCGTCATACAACCGTTCACACCACCGCACGATTGGCACAACACCTAACGAAGTTTTAGAAAGAGGTACGAGCCCAGAGCCTGAGGTGAGAAGAGATGGAATACCGCTACCACACTCTACACTTTTCAAAAATCAATGATTATGTAAGGCTATCGCGTTCGGGAATAAATTCGCGAAGGGATTTCAGCAAGGACGGACACGTGAGATTTTTTAAGTTAGTGCTATGAGACCTAAAGGCGAGATAATGATGTATTACGTTGAAGATTTGAATGGGAGGAAATCGCAGGAGGCTTTTACCACCAGGAGCTGCAGAAAGTGGTATATAATTTAGGAAAAAATATGTTTAAAATTGAAAAAATTTTAGGCAGCAAAGTTTCAGGAAAGAGCAAAATGTACCTGGTGAAATGGCTAGGGTACCCAGAAAGCTTCAAAATCTATATAAAAGCTGCTGCAATAATGAAGCTTAAATAGTATGCAACATGGCGCCTAACCACTTCTCTGTCACACTCCCGTCCCCTTCTTCAATGTCTGTACATCCTAACAACACCCTGGCCAACTTTGTAACAGAACTCCATGGGCCCATTGAGTTGGAACGTGATTCGTACGAAGTTGGTGTTTGTGACACAGCCACGGACATTCTGACGGGCTTAAACAAGTCTTGAAAAGTCGTACCTGACAAACGATTTACTTTTTGAAGTCGTAAACATAGACCAGCCTGCACGCACGTTGAAGTTAAAATCAACGCTTAGTAGAAATATTAAAGACAAAGAGGTGTTCACAATTGTTGCCGAGGATCGTTATGGTGCAGTCCTTCAAAGAGATACCTTTCACGAGGCACAACATGACTTGTCCAGCTTAATGTATCAGTTGAAGTTGGAGAAATTGGGTGAAAGCTACCCATCCCCAGACATGTGCTATATTTACAGCAATATGGTGGAGCATCAATTTGTTGGGGACATCCAGGCGCGCCTGCTGCGCATTGCACACATTCCCAACCATAAAGGGAAGAGTTTGAGCGTTACATATGACAAGCCCCATTATGTGCATGTTCCGACTAATCTATTAACCAATATCTCAATATATATATAAGAACGATTGAGGGAAAAAAATTCCCATTTAGTGATGAGAGCTTAACAGTGAAGCTACACTTTCGTAGCATTCAGTTATAATGACCCGGCCTTTCACAGTTTATAAATGAGTGAGCTATCAGCGTGGGAGTGGGCTTGGATCCATTTTTTCAACCATACTACGCACGGTTGTCCAATTGTTGAAGAGGGGGTTAGATACCTCGGGAGGAAGGCGTTACAATCATGTTTTAACACGGTAGAAGACATAATGGGTGGAACTAAACCTGAAGAAGCTCTAGAAAAACATTTAAAACGTACACGGGACGAAATCATCAAAGATGCAAAGAGAAAAATGCGTGGGCTGTCCGGAAGAAGGGGTTACCAACACGTGGCGCTAAACGTAAAAGGACATCAAAAAAGAGGTGTTCTAAGCGAATGAAGCCTATGGTTGATCATTTTTTTAACTGATATAAGCTGAGGACACTGCTCTCACGAATCATAGGCTGATTATTACTTGTCGAGAGAGGTGGCACTATTTCTGATTCGTCATGGCTCGCTTCATCCATCCGTATAGCTTACAATGTTGTAAATCGGAACTGTCCCTCTTTGATATGCCCCATTAGTAGTATGATGGCATTTCGGACGAGGAATTTGGAGTGCTTTCAATCCTGCCCCTGGAGGGGCCCCCTGGAGGCCTTCGCCTCCGTTATGAGGGGCCCCCTTCCTTACGTTCCTCACCCCATTTATGGGGTCTCACCGTCCTTAATGAAGGGCATTTGTTCCTTGAGAGGACCCTTCCGGGGCCCCCTCCCTCACCAAAAAAAATATATTCATCCTCGCCTTCCTTCAAAAAAAAAAAACCTTCATGGTCTTTTATGAGACAAACAAACTAACATAAGCTGAGGACACTGCTTTCACGAATCATAGGCTGATTATTACTTGTCGAGAGAGGTGGCACTATTTCTGACTCGTCATGGCGCGCTTCATCCATCCGTATAGTTTACAATGTTGTAAATCGGAACTGTCCCTCTTTGATATGCCCCCAGTAGTAGTATGATGGCATTTCGGACGAGGAATTTGGAGTGCTTTCAATCCTGCCCCTGGAGGGGCCCCCTGGAGGCCTTCGCCTCCGTTATGAGGGGCCCCCTTCCTTACGTTCCTCACCCCATTTATGGGGTCTCACCGTCCTTAATGAAGGGCATTTGTCCCTTGAGAGGACCCTTCCGGGGCCCCCTCCCTCACCAAAAAAAAAGATTCATCCTCGCCTTCCTTCAAAAAAAAAGAAAAAGGATTCATCCTCGCCTTCTTTCAAAAAAGAAAAATTCATCCTCGTCTTCTTTAAAAAAAAAAAACCTTCATGGTCTTTTATGAGACAAACAAACTAACATTCGAGTACGTTTTGTTCCGGTGCACTCGTCGTGTTCGCGGTCCCCGTTAGTTTTAGCTGCAGGAGGAGCAAACATTCTGCCAATAGCAATAAAAACTTAAAATAAATACCTGAAAACGGGTTTAATAGAGGTCACAAGATTATGCATCGACCTCAAAACATACAAGAGGTGTATATTGTTATAATCCAATACCATAGTATCTCTTCAAATGTATTATCACAAAATAAAAACTCCGATTAATCACGTTTTAAAGAAAAAACAATTTCTTTGTTTAATATTTGTATTATATGATGTTAAATAAAAATATTAAATAAAATTAAAATAAAACATTTTATTTTCAGTTATAGGGGTAACTTTTGCTTTTCCTAATTAAATTTCATGAATTTATTTTATTCTCACTAATATGAAATGATGCGACATGAAATGAAATAAAAAGGTTTATTGGCAGACTATACCCCATATGACAAAAACTATTAAACTACATTATGCAGTTAGACTAACAATTAAGTGTTTAATCAACATACATATTATTTACCTTTAATTACTATCTTAAACCTTATTATTTGTTTATCGTTTATATATATATATATATATGATAAATTTCACAATTAAGCACGTGAAACGAGTGAATGTTGCAAATAATATATATATATATATTTGATAAATTTTACTGATTCAATATTCAGTAATTGCATAATTCTTTGTTAAGTACGTTAATTATAATTGGCAACTCAGTTCACAATCCTGCCAGATTTTCCAGGCTAATTAATAATAATCAATTTTAAACGTATGTAACTTTTTCTAGTGAATTATCTGTAACGAGAAATAGTTAATTATTATTGTTACCAATTATTGGCTATAAACTACACAGACCTGCGAATGAGAAATTTGTAAGAGGCGTTTTCTTACTAATAGTTGATTTTATATAAATCAATTACTCTGATTTCGAATAAGGCATACATTTTCCTATCACGTAAGGATTTTCTGCAAACTGGAAAAGAAAAGCAACTACATAAATAAATATTATTTATTTCAATTTACATTAGGTACCTATTTCGTTTTGTTATGCTAATTACAAATGCAAACAACTTTAAAAAGAAAGAATGCTATTAAAGTCAAATACATATCCATCTTTATTTAGCCTGAATTTTCTTGTGGGCCTACGCGCTGCTCCTTTTCTTTTATGTAATAATTCTGTAGCACCCCATTTCAACATCCAACAGTAAGCAATCGTCATGCTGACGTCACACCTTCAATGATATCTCAGTAGTTTTTAATCAAAATTAAAATGACTCAGTTTTAATGAAAACTACTTACATGTGTAATATGAAATATGAAATTTTGTGAAATTCTGTGCGTAATGTCGAAAAATGAATATCATTTTTGGAACCAGTGTGCAAAAATTACTATACAGGTGATAAATTATTTCGAACAACAAAACCAGCTACTAGCCATTATTGTGCATTCATATTCAGAGATAACTGCAGACACGTCTCCTTTTATAGTGTTTCATATGTAAAATTTAATTTCAAAGCGCTTTATCATGTAACACTAGAGGATATATTTTAAATATTTTTACTTGAAATGAAAATCGTTGATTTATTCCTACTGTCGTTAATCCATTATTTTTGACGAATACCTAATTTAATTTTTCTTTCATTTATAACACGAATTCCATTATACGTGAATTTAAAACAAGCATTTTTATAATGCAGAATGTGAGGACGAAAATACGAAATATAATATCTCTATAAGCACATGTTCATTTTATAATGATTGAAATATGCAAGATTGAAAATTGATTAATGATTATAGGATCATCAAGCTCATTTTATAATAGTGTTACACTAGGGTGTGTCGAATTTTTCAACTTTCAAATTCCAAATATGAGGGGTGCTAAAAAGTTGCAGCATGACTTAGGAATTCTAAAGATATTTTTGTTAATTTAATATAATTTAGTTTTGCTTGCTAAGAAGCTACATAAAAATAGTGACTTTTTTGACTTTTTTGTGGAATTATATAATTTTGTTGTTTTTGCTTATTTCACAGGTTGAAACATATTCATCAGTGTGCTGAAGATTACTTGTCCGTCAGTGCTACCATCCTAACCAGTGGGAATTGACCTACAATGGCTTCTAAAAGGAGGACAAGACTGGGGACATTCACACATATGAGCAACCTAATTGGAACTGGTAGAGAGTTGTTGCCCTCTGGACTCGCAACTCTGCGAGACGTTCTGAAATATGGGCTACTGCTAAGAGAACAAAGTGGTGAGGATGTGAGAAACTACCCAGCAGCCAGTCTTGCAAAGGACATTTACCCTAAAGTGTTTGAAAAGTGGGAACGAGCAAACAGTTCTTTTGTAGCCCCCGTTGTAAATTCACGAGTCACAATCTTAAACAAGATCCAAGAGAGCTGGGAGCAGGCCAAAAACATATCTCTTGGGAGAGGAAAGCTACATGTCAAAGAGGCTTTCATTGCAAAACTTGACAAGCTTTTTGACATCCTCAGTTGCAAGTGTAAAATTGTTCTCTGCTCTGAATTTGGCTGCCTTGCAGACGCTGGTTGCAAAAACGAAACTCACATTAACTGTACATGCCCTAGGGAGATGAAGATCCCTGTGAAGGAACTTGCTTTCATTAAAGGTCAGAGAGACAAGTCTGGTTCTATTGGACCACATCAGATTGGCTTGCCAGATCAACCTGAGCACAACAGACAAGTCAAAAAGCAGAAGCGGCAAGAAGACGAAAGAAGAAGGCTTGCTGAATATAAGCAGACAAGTAAGCAGGATGTTTCAATGCCATCAAATGAAATAATTTTCTCTGATGATGAAAATGAAGAAAAAATAGCTGATGCTCAAGATGGAAAGGATGGAAGTTGTGAAGTGCCATTAGAAATACCAAGCACGTCTTCAACTTCCAATAAAAAGCCAGAGTACAACACATTAGAAATACCTAATGTTGCTATGCATAGCATCAGATATGGTGTTGGCCTGCGTGCCACAGCTGCCATCACCACTGCTGCCTTTATGGATGCTGGCTTGATCATTGAAGAAGACAAGAGACTTGTAGTTGATCACAATAAAGTCAAGAGGGCCCAAGAAAAAGTTATGAGATCCCTGGATCAGGAATTTGATGATCTTTGTAAGAAGGGTGAAATTGACTGTATCTTCTTTGACGGCCGTCAAGATACAACTAAAGTTTTGCTGAAAGCAGACAATTCAGCTCGTCAGTTCCCCAGCATCATCAAAGAAGAGCATTATTCTGTGTGCAGTGAGCCAGGTGGAAGATATCTCTACCACTTCACTCCTGAGAAAGGCTCAACGAGAAAAAAACCTGCTGAAGTTATTGCTGATAATCTTGTAGATTTCATGAAGAAGAAGGGCATTGATAAAAGCCTGCAGGCCATTGGAGGTGATTCTACAAATGTTAACACTGGCTGGGAGGGTGGTTCCATGCATTGGGTAGAGGTCAAGCTTTGCCGTAAGCTGATCTGGTTGGTTTGTGCCCTCCACACTAACGAGTTACCCCTGCGACACTTGATCACAGCACTGGATGGGAAGACCTTGTCAACAACAAGTGGACAGGTAACATTGGCAAGATGCTAGACACTGCAACCGAACTTGAAATTGATCATTCATTCACCAAACTCTCAATTGGAGAGCCTCTTACTTCACTGAGTGACAATGTCGTAAAGGATCTCTCTACTGATCAAGCGTACGGGTATAGGATCACACAGGCCATAAGGACAGGAGAACTTCCCACAGATCTGGCCCTTCTTGAAATTGGTCCAGTGAGCCATTCAAGGTGGTTGACAACAGCAAACAGGCTTTGTCGCATATGGGTTTCAAAACATGGCCTTAAAGGCAAAACCCTCAACAACTTAAGACTGATAGTGGAATACATTGTTGGTGTGTACTACCCCTGTTCGTTCAACATCAAAGTAAAACACACTCGGGTGGAAGGCCCACGCCACATCTTGTTTCAGCTGCGGC
>JAJOZX010001763.1:560000-695000 GCA_023014485.1 Bathynomus jamesi | reverse complement strand
GGGCATTATATGGGCTTATAACCATCAAGCCATAGAATAAGTATTTAAAGAAAAAGGAATTATCTTTCATTTGGTTGGTTTTTTAAGTCCCTAGCTGCAATGGTTATTGAGATATCACTTCTCAAAATTGGTGCCATTTTTTTGGGGCCACCCTGTATATATATATATATATATATATATATTATATTATATTTATATATATATATATATATACAGCCATTTTACCATTCTTTATAACATGTCCCCCTCTTTACAAAAGTCAGTATTCTTTCTTTTCTTTCAGCCAGTTCTCCATCAATTTTATTTCTATTTGTCATTCAGATAATTCCATTTACCGTCTTTTCTACTGATAAAGTTCAAAACCGATGTTCAAACCTGGTCACTATCACAAACCTGTGGGCCACTGTGCTTCTACTACAATTTTTCTCAGAGAAATTGTACTGTCGCCTCTCTGAGCTTTAATTTATCAAAGATCTTTTAAATTGAGCAATCTACCTATACATCTCTATACCGCAGAATTCACCTTCTACATTCCTATTCCTCTGACCGTTTTAAGACCGACTGCATTTGGTTCAGATGTATAGTGTTTGACACGGAGGCATTTTCGATTCTGCTAGACAGAAGATGGGCAGTGCCGGAACATCCATTTCTACAGCCACTGTCCACATTAACTGATCTTTTTCCATGGCTCATCTGCCCTGCGATCAGTCCAGCATGAACCCAAACACACAGTCTCACCCTACTACTCACTACATATACTATAGTATTACACACTACATAATCTTTTCAAATTTAAAAAAGGCGGTAAATTCAAGAGCATCGGAGTCCTCTGAGGATGGGGCCCTTAATGACCCACTTCGGGACCACCGGTTGCCGATACAAGGAACACAGACGCTGGATAGCAGGGCTGGATCTGCTACCACCCATTCGAGATGTTCTTATTCCTCAGTCTGATTCATAAACTTATGCAGCATTCGTGGTCTTTCTCAAATTTTCAATCTGGTGAACACCGCCTCTCCTCCTCCAAGTCTCATCCCTCACTGAAGCTCAGGTTCCTGTGATGACAGTCAGGAACATCCTTTCTGTACCTTCTACTTTATACTCAGATTCACTCCAAAGATGGATGCTGCGTATATTTACACAATGACCTAACTTGTCCTCGTATTCCCGAACTCCTGAATTCTATGCTCTCAGGCTACAGCTTACAATCCAATCTCAAAAGAAATACACCTGCACTGTTTCCCGTTCTCTTAATTCTACTCCCTATCTAAAATTCTTTAACTACCTCTCATCCAAAGTGGAATACATCCTATTCCGCTCTCCACTGCCGAAATCTTCATTTTAGGAGATTTCAATTTCCACCAAAACCTTTGGCTTTATTGAATGACCTAGAGCTAATTGTTCTAATTCGTCGCACTCTTTCAGGTATTTAGCTAAGAACCTCTTCAACAGCTTTACCTCCTCTTCTTTCCCTCCTCTCTTCCACCCCGACGGCTCAGCTGCCGGATATTCTCCTGACAACACTAAACTCTTTACTCAAACTTTCGCTTCCACCTCAATCATGGATGATTCCGGTACTGTTCCTCCATCTCCTCTACCCTCTGACTTTATCATGCCTGAAATTAGAAACGTTTCTAAAGGTGTTCTTTCTAGCCTATCTGGGGACCATCTCTTGAACGGTGTACGGTCCTGATTATGTTCCACCTGTTGTTCTTGTGCTTCAGTGCTAACATCCTGACTAGGCAAACTCTTACGTCTTGCCTCTCATCTGGTACTTTACCTTCCTGATAAAAGTTTGCTTTCATTCAACCTGTCCCATGGAAGAATAGCCGCTCTAATTCCTTCAGTCAAACTGTTTTGATTTCGCGCCTATTTAAAAATTTTTAGTCTATCCTTAATAGGAAAAATCTTAAGCACCTCTCTTCTCACAGACTTCTTTCATATCTTCAGTCCGGGGGCCCAACGGAACTTCTATCGACGCTCTTCTTGCATAACGCGCTGACTCATGATATTCCTCCTTTCAGGATTTCGGTGAAGCTCTTGCTATTGCCACCCTTCAGATTTTATCCTTCTACCTGTGTCTTCACCTCTAATTCTCCCTCTAGCCGCTCTATAGCTGCGATTGTAGATGGCCTCTGTTCTTATCCTAAAGCTATCAACAGAGGTGTTCCTCAGGGACTTTGTTCTGTCAACCATTCTTTTCCTTTTATTTAGTAATGATCTTTAATTCGCTCTTCCTCTCCTATTCACTCCTATGCCAATGATCCCACACCTAACTTCTCCACCCGCTTCCCAGAACTTCCTTCTCAACAGTCGCACTATGTCGACTATGGAACATCTAACATCTGATCTTTCTGTTATCTCTGATTGGGTCAGAGAATACATTGTGGCTTTCATTGGATCAAAACACGGTTCCTCCGCCTATCTACACGTCACATTCTTCAACACGACTATAGCATTACCTTCAACAATATACATATAAATCCTTCCTCTTCTCTTAACATCCCCGGCGTTTCCTTTCTCGTGATCTTTCCTGCAAAGATCACATATACTCTCTCTCTCTCCAAAACAGCTTCTAAGAGGTTAGATGCAGTGTACTGGCTACACAGTTTCTTAGCCCTCGCTCAGTTGGTGCAGGGTCTTGTCTGCCTCTGTATGGAATACGCTTGGAGGGCGTTTTCGTGGCAATCGCCCAGGTCTCCTCCTTCCTGCATAAAAACAATACAACACGAAAAGAGCATTTTTAAGCACTTACCCACTTACCCGCATGAATGTAATTCTTTCCGCATATTATGGAATCATCAACTTTACACTTAATTACTTCAGCAACACGGTGCTGCGGTTAATACCTTTGTCTATTTCCATAGGGTTTCTTATATTCTGCAAACTCTTAACGAAGTCTGGATGTTTCTTGATAAAACCTCCTTAACTGGACAATATATTTTGAAGGCACAATACATTTAGAATATATATATATATATATTTATATATATATATATATAATATATATATATATATATATATATATATATATATATATATATAAGTTCATATATATAAGTTTGTGAACTTGATTTTTCAAGAGAATCAAGTAATGTATGGCCTGTTTTTAAGAAGCTCGTATTCAGCAATTTTCTCTTCTTTTCCAGGTCAACGTGTGACGAACCCTTTAAAAGGTCTCGAAATGCATTACCACCAACATGCTCAAGTGGCGGCAAGTGCGACCGAAAGAATAATCATGAACCCTTTGACTCTGCTAATGAAGTAACCCCTCAAACAACCAGCCAAGCCCCATACACCTCCACAGGTGTTAAAAGATCTAGGTCTTTTGAAGATCAATCTCTGATCACGTGCGGTATGGAAGCTAAACAAACAAGGTTCAGCGGCTCGTTCAGCTCTGCGGACAAAGATTCAACGTCAACACGCTCATTATCGGTAGAACCTGATGAACAATGTCCTGAAAACCTCCAGCCTTACACGTCATCTGCAACAATCCAAGCCCCTTCAAATGCAACCGCTATCCCTAGAGAGAGAATGAGCTATCATTCATCCAACGGTGTATCTCTTACCTTAATGCGAAATGTGAGTAATTCCCATACACTTTCTAGAAGTCGCTACAAAGTCAGGATTGACCCCCGAGTCGCATATTCGAATGGTTTCGAACAGGGACTCCCAACGTAGTTCGATGCGTCATCGCATATGCTCTTCAGAACAATAATGATCGGGGGGCCCGAGTAAGGCTGGCGTTTGGGCTTGAACCAAATAGCGAGGATAGCGATCAGTTCTGGATAGTAATACCTTACAGACACCTGGTGGAAGATGATGTTGACTACATCCTTTCACGTTTTGCACAAGCTTCTCAAAGTGGTTCAAAGTTTAGCCTGGAGAATTTCACGGTTGAAATTGACCATGTATTCCGTGTTGAGAGACATACGGCCGCGCCTTATACACTCAACTTCAATTCTCCGGTTATTTACCGAAAGCATATAAACTCCGAGCGTGGCTTTGGATTTATAGCAATATTCTTAGCTCATATGTTCATTATGCTAAATACACGGGTCAAAAACATTTGGCTGCCTACGGTGGTGAAGCGTGCTTGTAAACTGGCTGTAGACTGTAAACTTGAGTTTGACTGTAATATGGGTCCTGAAGAGTTGACGAAGGTAGAAGAACAGCTGAAAGTTAGGATTGCCGTGTTTAGTCTGGATCAAGATGGTAGAACAATATATGTTTTTAAAAGCAGTGTGCGAGATCGTACAAAACCTCTACTTGTTTTAGGGCTGGTGGGAGCCACTTACCTTCATATTAGACGCATCAGAGATCTTTACGTAAACTATGATAAAAGTACAAAATATGGGAGACATCACGATTTGTGTAAGGGTTGTCTCGAGTTTACGAATGATCTGCTGAAGCATTGTAAGGATTGCCACATGGTATGTGAACAGTGTAAGAGCCTCAGATGCGAAAGCCGGGTAGTTGAAGCTGAGAAGCGCGATTGTAATGTATGTAAGCGCATGTTTTTCAATAGCATCTGTTTTGATCACCATAAATCGAATGGCACGTGCAGGAAAATGAGGATTTGTGAGTGTGGTATGTTTCACACGTTCAATGGTAGCGGCGAGTTCGGGCATAGTTGTGACGAAGTTCACTGCTCTACATGCCATGAGAAATATAAGGCGGATGGAGTAAAGCATGTATGTTATATGAAAGATGCTAAGCCTAAAAATAACCCTTGTATAAGTTTTGTACTACGATATAGAAACTTACACAAACTCTGAAACCAAAGAGGTTAGTCCACATTTACTTGTAAGCCAGACTATCTGCGATGAGTGTATGGAGATCGAGTGTGATGAGTGTCACAAATGTGGTAAACGGACAAACCTTTTTAAAACGAATGCTCACGATAGGATAGCCCAGTGAAACTCTTTGTGTCCTGTATCGTCAAGTTAGCGGACAAGTTAAAAAAAATGATGTGTATACTATTCTCGCCCATAACGGGGCGAAATTTAACACACAGTTCCTTTATAAGGAGTTGCTTGAGCACGAGTCATCCGAGATATTTACAGGTGATCCCTTGAAAAGAGGCAACAAACTAATAGAGATGAAAATAAGAAGTAATGTACAGTTTAAAGACACTTTATTATTCACACCTTGTAAATTAGCAAAGCTGCCCAAGGTCATGGGCGTAGCCGCTGAAGTTTCAAAAAGATATTTCCCTTACACATTCCTCACGAGCGAAACAATACTTTACATCAACATAGGTGATAGTGAGCGTGAAGATTTTGACCGTTACTACAAGTTTTAATGAAGCTAATCCTTACAATATAGCTGATGAATGTGAGCGTTATTGCGTGAATGATGTACGTATACTTAGAGTATGCTTTCAAGCCTTCAGAAGGATGTACATAGACCGATTCAACTGTGACCCACTACAAGCCGCAACCACGATTGCCTCATTGTGCTTTACTGTGTTCAAGAACAACTTCATGCCTAAAGATAACTTAGCCATCATTCCTCGAAACGCCCTGCGCAGTTATGGATATAAGGCTGTTTACTGGCTCATACACATACAACTGCAAACCGGAGTATATATAAAACACGCCCGCAACACGTGGGAATTTGCCATTAAGATCAATGGTCGTGTTTTTTGGTAGACGGCTTAAGTGAGGATCCAATCACTGGTGAGAAGACGGTGTACCCCTTTAACGGTTGCTGCTGTCATGGATGTCCACGCCCTGAGTGTGCCGTCACAGGGGATCTCCATGGAAGATCCCCCGCCAACAGCCTCGCATGGACCCGTAACCGCGATCAACTTATAGGCTCCCAGTTCACTCACAAGGTTTTGTGGGGTCATGAGTATGATGCATGGTTGGAAACAGATGGACGGTATCGCGAAGAAATAAGAGCCATCAAACGTACAATGGTGGTGGACCCCCTCAAACGCGGTGACAGCTTGTTTGGAGGACGTACAAACCCCATCAAACTTTACTTACCGCCTACGGATGGGGTGAAGCTTCACTACTACGATTTCTCTTCTTTATACCCCTACGTGATGAAGAACAATCCGTACCCCGTAGGTGCACCTGAAAAACTAGTGGGCCCCGTCATACCTACCATCGAGGAGTTCTCAGCTAACTTGAGTGAGCGCTACTTTGGCATCTCTTTCGTAGATGTCCTCCCACCTCGCGATTTCTGGATGCCGATCTTGCCTGTTGCTATAGACTACAAACTCATGTTCCCTCTGTGTGTGAAGTGCGCAGAGGAGAATAATGGGTACTGTATTCACACGATCAACCAGAGAAAGATCAGAGGCGTATATACAAGTCCTGAACTGTCCCTAGCCCTCCGTCACGGGTAGAGAATACTGAAGATATATGAGGTGTGGAGGTTTCAGAAGCTCCCCAACCTTTTCACACCATATATAAATACTTTTCTGAAGGATAAAGTAGAAGCATCAGGATACCCACGAGGAGTTGATACCGAAAATGAGAAAACGGCGTATATTCAGCGTTACCATGATCGTGAAGGGATACAACTTGACCGCACCCAAATTGCGAGAAACCCTGGCAAACGCTTTAGCGCAAAGTTGTGCCTAAATAGTTTTTGGGGCAAGTTTGCCAAGAATACAGACAAGGGGAATGTACATTTAGCTCATAGTTGTAGCGAAGTCTGGGATTATGTAAACGCTCCCAATAAAGAGGTCATGGAAATCGTTAATGTAGGTAATACTTACATAATAAAGTACAACCGAACCGAATTAGCTACAGATACATCATCACGTGTCACAAACATACCTGTAGCCAGTTTCACGACAGCCTACGCACGTATCAAACTGTGGCATCTGCTGCATTCTCTTGGGCAGAGGGTTTTGTACGCCGATACAGATAGTGTGATATTCACGGAGAGGTCAGGTGAATATATGCCTCCTATTGGGGAATTCCTTGGAGAGTTGACTGATGACATTAAGGATGAGTATGGAGACATCGTATACGGTGATGCTTTTGCCTCAACAGGCCCAAAAAGTTACAGTGTACGAGTGAGGGTTGGGAATGAGGACAAGTACATCATGAAGGCTAAAGGCATCACGCTTAACCATACCAACCACCAGATCGTTAACTTTGAATCCCTCAAAGATCTAGTGAGCTTAGATGGTAATAACCAACCACCGCACCTGGTTGTGGGGACTCATAACTTTAGAGCACAGAAATTAGGGGGTGTGAAGGAACTTAGGGGGACGAAGGTTTGTCGTAACACCTACAGGAAACGGTACCAGATCCCTGGTAGCTACGACACCGTACCCTATGGATACTGTATCAGCTAGATGCATCCCTTGTAATGCTTAGCCGTATTTTAACTATGTATGTATCTGTTACACCTTTTTTATTATATGTTCTTTGTACCACTGTTTACCATGCACTTTAACCATTTTCTGTGTGTAGTATTTGTACTGATAATAAATTTCTTGTTTTGTATTAGATTGCTTTTCATTCTAACAACCTTCATTATATTAGTTATAGGTAGGCTGACCAATGACCATATTTCCTTGAGACAAAAACGGGACATTGGGATGGCAAAAAAGGGACGGGGGTTATGTAATATTCTGTATTCATGAAAAAGTAAGTACATAAACATATTGAGCTTACAATTATTCTTCAGTGACAGAACCCATACAAAAACCCATACAAAACGGTACGTATGGTCAGCCTAGTTATAGGGAAATAAAAGCTGTATATGTACACACCAGTCATTAATAATGCACGGTTTTTCCACGCCTTATTAATGACGTAAACGTAGTCTCAGTATTAACCCTTTCTGTGCCAGCGATTCCATATGGCATTATCAACAAAAAGTACGTGTATTTTCCTCAGATTAGATTCAATGGTGGCTTATGGCTATTGAATATAACAATTAATTGTATAGCAACATCTGGTAGTTTTTGGACATTGTCCTGAGCATTTAGAACCCAAAAAGAGATGCAGAAACTATATGAAGGGCTATTCTCGTCTATAATGCAGAAAATGTGATGTCCTATTACGTTTAACAAACGACAAAACTGCTTTAATGGTTCGAAGCAGTATGGCCTACCCTTGTGTTTAGCAAAGGCCAAATATTGTTGTTATTTGCTCCATTCAAAGTACCAAAGTTATGTTAGTGTCTCTTATTACATGATAGCATCAATGGAACCATATAACTTCGAGTGTAATTAATTATTGCTAAAGCAAAGTTTCGCGTCCACACCTATTTTAACATTTTTAATTGTTAAAAACTTTTTTAGCTCAAAATAATAATTCGGGGCAGAAAAGGCTAATATTGCAGACACCATCATAGTTCTGTGCAATACATGTAATCAAATAAGTACTTACAGAGCAGAATAAACGCATGATGTCTCCCACATCCAGTAGTAATGACGATAAGACAGCTAATATTATTTTAATAATTTTATAATCAAGGTTTTATTCTTCCTGCAAACGTTTGAAGAGCTTGTTAGGTATACATTCGCTTCGTATGAAAAGTTAAAATATGTCTACATGAATAAGATGGCTACTTTTCTTCTCGTAGTCAAATTTCAGTGTTGAAATCTTCTAGTTCATTTCAGTGTCGTTATTTTACTGAGGTTATTGCACAAACGAAAACAAATGATAAGAATATGTAATATAACAATGGATACAAAAGGCTACAAACAAAAGCAATCAGGATGGCTTATACGCGAATATTTGTTTAGGAAGCTCTGATAAAAGATGTAAGAAAATTAAGAAGGTAAATGAAAGTTTTAAAGCATAGCAAAGGAGAGACCTTGGAAGGAAATAGAGAACTTTAAAGATAAAACGAGTTTGAGTAAAGAGATCTGGTTCCGAGTGAAATTCGACAATACTGTTATACGGTATGAATGTTTCTAACGGGGATTTAAGAAAAAGTAAGCAGCTGGCCTCTTTAAAAGAATCCGATTGGATTACTTTGAGATACGTTAGTGATATTCCACCCCACAAATTAACTATACGCCTGAATGACAAATGTTTAGTTTCATCAGAATTAAGGTGCTTACCCGCTAATTTGAGAGTAATATTCTGGGTGCTCCTACATTTCTGCAAGAAAATGTTTTTAGGCATCATGATTATCAAAATCTTTATTCGTTCTCTATGTTTTTCCCCCCTTTATTGCGTATTTCTCTGTGATACACGATTTACATATTTTGTCGTGGATAAAACACGATGATAGGACGCCTCAGTAAATATGTAAATAAGCCTTTGCAGAAATCGATACCGTATTTAAAATTGATGGTACGGATATTAACATTATATATATATATATATATATATATATATATATATATATATATATATATATATATACACGCTCGTGTGTGTGTGTGTGTGTGTGTGTGTCTATATATACACAGAATATCAGCCTGATGCGCGAGAATGTTTGCTCCCCCTGCAGCTAAAACTAACGGGGACCGCGAACACGACGAGCGCACCGGAACAAAAAGTACTCGAATGTTTGTTTGTTTGTCTCATAAAAGACCATGAAGGTTTTTCTTTTTTTTGAAGGAAGGCGAGCATGAATTTTTTTTTTTAAGGCAGGCGAGGATGAATCCTTTTTTCTTTTTTTTTTTGAAGGAAGGCGAGGATGAATCTTTTTTTTTTTTTGAAGGAAGGCGAGGATGAATCCTTTTTTTTGTGAGGGAGGGGGCCCCGCAAGGGGCCGCTCAAGGGACAAATGCCTTTCATTAAGGACGGTGAGACCCCATAAATGGGGTGAGGAACTTAAGGAAGGGGACCCCTCATAACGGAGGCGAAGGCCTCCAGGGGCAGGATTCAAAGCACCCCAAATTCTTCGTCCGAAATGCCATCATACTACTGACCCCTACACAGATTTTTATTGAGCATAGTGACTTTATTACAATTAACCCATTAAACACAATTCGTTCACCGAGTGCTCCTTTAGAATTCGTGATACCCAGCTCAGGCCTATGTTTTTGACCCAATCTGCATGCAGATATACGCCAAACTGCGTATAGCCCATTCTGATGGAACGAACTGCAATTACACTGCAGTCATTAATAATGCACGGTTTTTCCACGCCTTATTAATGACGTAAACGTAGTCTCAGTATTAACCCTTTCTGTGCCAGCGATTCCATATGGCATTATCAACAAAAAGTACGTGTATTTTCCTCAGATTAGATTCAATGGTGGCTTATGGGGAAATCACAGATACCCAAGATTTTAATATGTTGTACATGACCTTTAGATTTAATGCACAGATTTGCGTATTCCACAGATAAAATTTTAACAGCAAAACAGCTGTTAACAGGTCTCAAAAATCATCAATTTTGATAAGCGCCCTTCATAGATCACCCAAAATAGGCATATTGCATTGCACGAAAACCTGATATGATGGACAAAATCTAAGGTGATTTTTGAAATCAGCACATCAATATTATCCAGAAACAGGTCTTAGAATTAAATCAGCAGCAAAAAAAAATTTTTTTTGTTGGGCAGTGTTATAGTTACTCTGCATACCCAGAAACCAACTTTCTACACTCCATATTCAGCCAGTTTGAAGTGTATTTAACAGGTTAACATCTCGGCAGGAACGGGTTATTATCACCTACGAGGCTATCTGGAAAATGTCCTCAACTTTTTAAAAGTAGCGAAGGATATCTTTTTAACTGCCGAGGGCTATTATCAGACTAAAGACGAAAGTTGTATAAAGGATAAATTTAAAAATTCTACAAAGAAGATATACGAATGTTTTGGACGTCTCCATACAGACTCCACGTTCCAGGAAAAACTGCTTATGAATGGGGAGGATATGAAGTTAAAACTCAACCGTACGAATCCTGAGATCTGCATAAATCTGGGACCTGATCAAGAAGAGGGCGCAAAGCCCGTTGTGATTCACATCATGGAAACATCTGCGCTACAGTGAGTGAAATTAAGTTCGCCGAAATATGTAGAAATTGAAAAAAAATTAATACACGCAACAGTAAAATACCCAATTAACAGAGTACAGATCAAACTATACACAGTGCCCGCAGGGTTGGCCTCGAAGCAGATAGAAAACGTGGCCCCTGGAGTTCTACCTAAAAGGATATTAACTGGAATGTAGGATCACACCTCGACGAATGGAAAATATGAAAAGAGCGCCTTTAAATTCAAGAATTTCGGCCTTAAAAATATAACTGTACGCAAATGGCGTTGCATTAGGCGGAACTATGGTTACGGACTAGTGATCAGACGCTGTGTTCCCGCTCTGCGCGAGAGCTTATAGTATTCTGGCCCATATTGCCGGTGGCTGCGACGAGCTTGGGATAGGCGTAACGCAGAAAGAATTTGTCGATCAATTTAATCTTTACCTATTTAATATTCCCTCCAACGTTTCTGCTAGTCTAAATACACGCTTAAGTCCACAACAAAGTGAGAACATCTCAGTCAGATTGGAATTCGCCTACCCTAAAGACGCACCTATTAGTGTACAAGTATACCTCGAATCACAAGCTCTAATATAGCTTGACCGTTTCAGTAACGTTGTCACAGCCTTTTAAAAGGGAAGCGAATACACTCCAGAGAGTAATGAAAAGTGACCGAGTCACACGCTCCAAATTTATTGGTGCGTTTGCGAAGAATGAAACGTTGAAATTGCCAACTACGAGAGATTGGTGTAGTCTTATCGTCAATACGGACATTGTGGGGGGTGAGGGGATTCATTGGTGCGCAATCTATTTTAAAAAATAGGGAAAGAATGTACTAGTTTCATTCACTCGGTACTCAGCCCTGAACTGACCCTGTTGTTGTACAATTTATTGAACAGCTACATATCCCTGAAATTGTCTGGAATACTTACCATTTACAACGATATTTTAGTAATACTTGTGGCATATACTGCCTTTCATTTCTCCTACATATGTCTCGTGGGAGGGCATTTATAAATTTTTTTAAATTATTCGATTTGTACGAAACTGAGATGAATGATGTATTGGTGTGCAGACATAAAAAAAGGTACCCATTTGTGCACTCGCTGTATTGTGTAAAGTTTTACGTGTGTATATATAACTGTAACTATATTGTGTAAAGTTTTCCGTATGTATATATAATTTTAACTGTAAAATGTGTCAATTAATGTTAGCCTTATTTAATGGACGCTAGTTCTGTAATCCGAATTGTACTAAAACATGCTCTCTACCATTTAATAAATTGAATGAAAATAAAATGTTTTGTTTTTGACCACAAAAATCTTACATTAGTTCCTCGATGACCTGGCATTCGTTTGACCAGATGTTAGCCAATACCTCGACCTTCGTATTCAGGTCACTGGGTTGGCTGCACGGTAAACCCTCAAAACCGCCCTCGATTATTTGCCTTTCATTAAAGCTGTCGCGAGTAGTAGCTATAACACGATCAAGTTCCGCATCAGTCCTTTAAGGAGAAATTAACATGAATAGTTCATACTGAATTTTTTTAATTAAACTCCATTTTTTCATAATTCGATTTGTATTCAGAAATCTTACCTCACTACTAATGCAAACTAGTCTATAATTGAGGAGACCCGCTATGAAACATTTACAATAAAATATGAGTAGTAGAAATGTATTATTACAACCACACCATATATATATATATATATATATATATATATATATGATACACACAGACTGTGCTTGGAACAAGGAACTCTTCTGGGATAATTAAATCTTCTTTAAACCCTAGATCCATGTCCCAAAGCTGGATCCTGTCTGCTTTGCAGATAGCTGGTAAGGGAAGCTATATTTATGGGACCTCTTTGCGTGTGACCCGTTACCCACGTCGGGCTAGCAATCTTCAAAAAGAAAAACTATGGTATTTGTCATTTACCATTACTTATTCGGACTATAGTGGATTTAATTATCCCAGAAGAGTTCCTTTTTCCATGCACGGTCTGTGTGTATCAAAAAACTCAGGGGACCATTCTGAGTTCATTCCCATCTTGAAACGGACATGTTATGTGCCTTGAAAAGTGGACGCTCAATTCTGCCAGTTGAGGTTTAAGTTTTGGTTTTTGCCTAAAATATAATAGTTACCCCTTTTTCTTTGATGTACTCAATCTGACGTGAAGACAGCGAGTCTTTTGCTTATATTGCGATTCTAAATGTAGCAGGGCTAGGCTGCTTTAAACCCTAGATCCATGTCTCAAAGCTGGATCCTGTCTGCTTTGCAGATAGCTGGTGAGGGAAGCTATATTTTTGGGACCTCTTTGCGAGTGACCCGTTGCCCACGTCGGGCTAGCATCATGAAAGAGAAAAACTATGGTATTTGTCAATTACCATTACTTATTCTGACTATAGTGGATTTAATTATCCCAGAAGAGTTCCTTGTTCCATGCACGGTCTGTGTGTATCATAAAAACTCAGGGGACCATTCTGAGTTCATTCCCATATATATATATATATATATATATATATATATATATATATATATATATATATATGCTGAAATGGCCACGAAGGAAACCGAGAATGGACAATAATTAAAAATCTATTGTTTTTTACCAAAATACACACAGGTGAACATATATATATATATATATATATATATATGAAGAGAGAGAGAGAGAGAGTTGCAAGGCGTTAGAGGTACAGTAATTTACAGCGCCAGAAATACTCTTATCCCAACTGTACATACAACGCAATGCCTACCATCACAGGTTCTCGAGCCCAACACCGTTGGAATTCTTTAAAGTTTTACTAATTCTAGAACCCTACCTGTAAAACGTTCTATAAATTTATTAAACGTAAATATTCGATAAACAAAATTTACTCTCTAAATAGAATACAATAATTACAGAACGCCTAGCACAGTAACCTGTAGTAAACATGCAATTATATGTCAGAACACCGCGATGTATATACGGCAGGGGAGAGTTACAATAAGAGAACAATGTAGGATAGGGTACCCGGGTCAAATAATAATCAGCACGCAAGTAGCCTAACCGAGGTCAATAAAAAGTCTAGTTCGGTATGATACGCATCGTCTGTGAGCACCGGGTCTCGAGCCCGGGACCGCAGGCAATTCTTTAAAGTTTTGGTAATTCTAAAACCCTACCTGTAAAACTTTGTGTAAATTTTTAAGTTATCAGAAACAAACGTTTTATAAAATTTCACTTTCAAAGGACACCATCGCATAATAAAATTCACTCTCTAAATGATGTTATCAGGAAGGAAGATTAGCTGGGTGCGCTACGCATCGTCTACCGCACCGTGTCTCGACCCCTGGGCAAATATCCTTTCACTTCGTTTTATTACGACGTTTTATAAATTATAACACTTGCACTGAATGAAACGATGTATACATAACCCGCATCACAAATTAACTTATTTACTTACATTTCAATGTCCACTTCATCGGCTGTTTCGTTCTCTCCGTCACAAATTTCTGCAATGCTTTGCGTCGAAAGTATTGCGTTCCGGTCAGCCGGTCCGAAAAGGTGGCGTGTAGCCCTTGCATACATGTCTCCTTCTTCAAACAACTGCTGGGAGTAGTAAAGCTGTTGTGATTGACTCATGGCGATATATTTCTGTAGTTACTCGTTGATAAATTCAGCTGTTGTGGAATCCAGCTGAAAATGCCCCCTTTTATTTACGCGGTCGTAATTGTAACCATCCCCAATAGCAAAATCACGAGTTTCCTATTCGCCGTCGGTGAAATTTGGGTGGGGCATAACGTGTAAGTGCTACTACCTACCAAGCAGAAGTCCTTGGCCGTTATCGGGCTCCGCCCACTGGGTGGTAATTGGCTGATCCGTGATTTCTAGGGCGTGTCATATATAGCTTACCCATTCCATAGATATCTTCCAAAAATGATTCGTAGAGAGAGAGAGATAGAGAGAGAGAGAGAGAGAGAGAGAGATGTTTTATTATCATTATATATATATATATATGACGTAAAGAACGACGCTTGTATAGGAGAACATTCCGCGCAAGATGAGGAGGGAGAATGAACAAATGAAAAAATGAGGTAACCTCCCGGGAATCGAACCCGGGATCTTCCGACTGCCGGTCAGATATGATAACCACTACACCATGGTCCTCACTCGATCAGAAGTCGTAATTCTCCTACATACACGCAGAAACCAATGCCCCGAGAGGGGCACCTCCCGCATGCCGCACCTATATATACATTTCAACTGCAAAGAACACAAGTATAAGCGTCGTTCTTTACGTTAATTATACTGCGTGTTCTTTGCAGTTGAAATGTATATATATATATATATATATATATACATATATATATATATATATGACGAATAAAACCACGAAGGAAAGGAAACACAGAATGGTGCTCAAGCGCTTTCGTCTAATGACATCCTCAGGAACACTGAAGACATAAAGAGTTACAGCCTATATATAGGTTACATAAAAAAAAAATATATATATATATATATACAATAAACGGAAAAATAAAAATTAAAATTAAAAAAATAATAAAACTGGAAATCTGCCCGGGATTTAGCACTCTACCCTTCTTGTTTAAGGTTCGATGTATATAAAAATAAATTGAAAAATAAAAGTTATTAGAGTAGCATACAAATTTCCCAAAGATTTAGCGTTCTACCCTCCTTATCTAAATATGTTCTGAAGGAATTCAAAATAAAAGGATCGAGTTGAAAAAGACCTTTGCTTATGTTGAAGTTATTTGTAAGTCGAATAATGGCAGACTCAAGAATATTTCTATTAACAATGTTGCTAGAGTGAAATAAAACTGAAGCATTATTTCAGTCAATACAGTGGGATAACTGAAAAATGGACAAAAAGGGCACTGGACGACTGTCCTGTTCTAACGAAATATTGATGCTGTTTTATACGTGTGTGCAAATCCTTTCCCGTCTGACCTATGTAAAAGGAATCACATTGTTTACAACCAATTTTATAGATAATGCCTGAATTATTGGTAGGGCTAATTTTTACTATGATATTTTTCACAATATTGTTATATGAAAATACTACATTAATATCCAAAAGTTTAAGTACATTAGCAATGCCTAAAAAGCCTGGGAAAAATGGAAGTACTAAAATATTTTTTGACAAAGTACGAGTGTTATTATTCACACGATAGAAAGTTCGTTTTGCCTTATTGAGACAAGATTCCATAAACGCAGATGGATAACACAGATCACTTCCAATACCGTTGATTTTTTCTAATTCGGCATCGATGTATTCCGGACTGGCGATCCTAAGGGCGCGGAGAAACATTGAAGAAAAAATAGCCTTCTTAGTTGGGGTGTCATGTGCCGAGTAAAAGTGTACGTAGGACAAATTGTTTGTTTTTTCCGATAGATACTAAACTTAAAACCTGGGCTTTATGTACACGCACATAAAAGGGATTGAGTTGTCTTGTTACTTATACAGTAAACTTAATGGAGGGGACTTGATCATTTAACTGAAGGAGGAAGTTATCCAGGTCACGATTGATGGGCCAGATACACAAAATATCGTCGACGTACCGCAACCAAGGGATGTCAACCCCCAGGATTCTCGGAATGTAAGTAATTTCGAAAAACTCCATATAAATATTGGAGAGGAGGGGCGACAAGGGGTTGCCCATGGCCATCCCAAAAACTTGTTGATAATACTCGTTATGAAAATAAAAACCCACTCTAATAGACAGAGTTTATTTCCACGACAGTTTCGACGCCCACTGGCATCCTCCTCGGGTGGATACAGAAACACAAATGAACCAAAACAAGAGGGAAAAACAGTTCAGGGATCGACCGTTAAGAAATTCGCACCTAGGTTAGATTCCATTCTCTCGAGACAGGAGGGGCATTTTCATTAAGTACATTCGCACAAATTTTAAAAACTATCTTCCTGTTCTAAACATACAGATTCTATTATTTTTTACATAATTATTACATTTATAATTAAATTTATTACATTTAATATTGCATAATTATTAATTACAGAAATTATAAATTTATTATTACATTGGTTATTACATTGTTGTTTATTATACAGAAATTATAAACCGAAAAACGAATGAAAAAAGCCGATTAGGAAATAATCCAGAGACCATTGAGAAATTCGCACCTAGGTTAGATATCGTTCTCCCGAAACCCGAAGGGCATTTTATTACAGGGTCAGCTTATAACTACATTCCCACAAATTAAAACTATCTTCTTGTTCTATACATACAGATTCTAATATTTTGACATAATTACTGCATTTATTATTACATTTACATTTTTTTTTACATTTATTATTATTACCTTTACCCTAATCATTAAATTTATAATATTACCTTTATTATTACATCTGTTGCATTTATATTTATTTCCACATTAATTACTTCCATTATTACATTTACTGAAAGCGAGTAAGGAAACATTCCAATCCAGAGACATTTAAGAAATTCACACTTAGGTTCGAACACGTTCCCACGACTCCGTAAGGGATTTATTGACCAAGAATCTCATTAAAGGGTCTAACTTATAAGTACCTTCGCACAAATTAAAATTATCTACTTTTTCTATACACACAGATTCTATTGTTTTTCTTTTGACATAATTATTACATTTATAAAGTACCTTACTTGATTCCCAATCTATAGCATGATTATTTTGGCTAGCGTGATAAAAAATTTGTAATACTAAGTTGTAATACTAATAATGCCATTTTTTATCACGCTAGCCAAAATAATCATGCTATAGATTGGGAATCAAGTAAGGTACTTTATAAATGTAATAATTATGTCAAAAGAAAAATAATAGAATCTGTGTGTATAGAAAAAGTAGATAATTTTAATTTGTGCGAAGGTACTTATAAGTTAGACCCTTTAATGAGATTCTTGGTCAATAAATCCCTTACGGAGTCGTGGGAACGTGTTCGAACCTAAGTGTGAATTTCTTAAATGTCTCTGGATTGGAATGTTTCCTTACTCGCTTTCAGTAAATGTAATAATGGAAGTAATTAATGTGGAAATAAATATAAATGCAACAGATGTAATAATAAAGGTAATATTATAAATTTAATGATTAGGGTAAAGGTAATAATAATAAATGTAAAAAAAAATGTAAATGTAATAATAAATGCAGTAATTATGTCAAAATATTAGAATCTGTATGTATAGAACAAGAAGATAGTTTTAATTTGTGGGAATGTAGTTATAAGCTGACCCTGTAATAAAATGCCCTTCGGGTTTCGGGAGAACGATATCTAACCTAGGTGCGAATTTCTCAATGGTCTCTGGATTATTTCCTAATCGGCTTTTTTCATTCGTTTTTCGGTTTATAATTTCTGTATAATAAACAACAATGTAATAACCAATGTAATAATAAATTTATAATTTCTGTAATTAATAATTATGCAATATTAAATGTAATAAATTTAATTATAAATGTAATAATTATGTAAAAAATAATAGAATCTGTATGTTTAGAACAGGAAGATAGTTTTTAAAATTTGTGCGAATGTACTTAATGAAAATGCCCCTCCTGTCTCGAGAGAATGGAATCTAACCTAGGTGCGAATTTCTTAACGGTCGATCCCTGAACTGTTTTTCCCTCTTGTTTTGGTTCATTTGTGTTTCTGTATCCACCCGAGGAGGATGCCAGTGGGCGTCGAAACTGTCGTGGAAATAAACTCTGTCTATTAGAGTGGGTTTTTATTTTCATATTTTGACCTTCACGTAGAAAAAAGTGAAGTTTTTTGCACATATAATACTCGTTATTGAAAGTGAATTTACAGTCTTTGATGCAAAGCTTAATAAGTTCCAAAACAATGTGTGAAGGTAGTGGCAGGTCATACTTGTGTAATTCTTGGGAGAGAAAGTCAAGCATATCGTCAATCGGCACTTTTGTAAACAATGAACAAACAACAAAACTGATCAATCTATCGTTAGTTTCAGTACGTGCATTATTCAATTTTTCAGTAAGATCCATGGAATTTTTTACATGTGAATCAGAGATAGTTCCGAGAATGGGGGACAAGACTTTGACAAGCCATTTGGAGAGTTTATACGTAATAGAGCCCACCGAGCTAATAATAGGGCGCATAGGGCTGCCAGGTTTGTGGGTTTTAATAAGACCGTACAGATCCACAGGAGAAGTTGACATGAAAAGCGGAATTAAGTCCTTATGATCTTTGAGAATGCGTTTCAAGCCACTATTAAATGATTTGATGACGTCATCCTGCGGGTTCTTCCTAAGTTTGCTGTATGTGGCGGGGTCCTGGAGAAGCTCGTTCATCTTTCTGATGTAGTCCACTTTGTCCAAAATAACTATGGTGTTAGCCTTGTCTGCTTTAGTAATATGGAGCTCCCCATCTTTTTTTAATTGTGAGAGGCTATTGCGAAAACGTTTAGGAAAGTTATCTTCGTAACTACTATTCGCCGCACTATAAACAAGGCCTCTACCTATGTCAAACAAATACTGAGGGAGATTAATTTTGTAACCGTTATTCCCCAACCGTGGATCCAACCTTTGTTTGATGAAATTTACAACGAGTTACGTCGGAGAACTTCTTCACTTCGTAACATTTTGGATCGAAAAATTAAAAGTCTCATTCGAAATAGTCAGTGGAGTAAAAACGCAAGCTCAAAGTGTGCTTTGAACCTTTCTTCGAAAAAAATTAGTGACGATGCAAAAAGTGCCCTTGGATATGGTATGTCCTTTTTTATTGTTAAAAAACCTTCGGCTTTACAAATTTGTTACAGTCTCGTTTGTCTTGAAAAACAGTGTAATCTCCCTCAGTATTTGTTTAACATAGTTAAAGGCCTTCTTTATAGTGCGGCGAATAGTAGTTACGAAGATAACTTTCCTAAACGTTTCGCAATAGCCTCTCACAATTAAAAAAAGATGGGGAGCTCCATATTACTAAAGCAGACAAGGCTAACACCATAGTTATTATGGACAAAGTGGACTACATCAGAAAGATGAACGAGCTTCTCCAGGACTCAGCCACATACAGCAAACTTAGGAAGAACCCGCAGGATGACGTCATCAAATCATTTAATAGTGGCTTGAAACGCATTCTCAAAGATCATAAGGACTTAATTCCGCTTTTTATGTCAACTTCTCCTGTGGACCTGTACGGTCTTATTAAAACCCACAAACCTGGCAGCCCTATGCGCCCTATTATTAGCTCGGTCGGCTCTATTACGTATAAACTCTCCAAATGGCTTGTCAAAGTCTTGTCCCCCATTCTCGGAACTATCTCTGATTCACATTTAAAAAATTCCATGGATCTTACTGAAAAATTGAATAATGCACGTACTGAATGAAACTAACGATAGATTGATCAGTTTTGATGTTTGTTCATTGTTTACAAAAGTGCCGATTGACGATATGCTTGACTTTCTCTCCCAAGAATTACACAAGTATGACCTGCCACTACCTTCACACATTGTTTTGGAACTTATTAAGCTTTGCATCAAAGACTGTAAATTCACTTTCAATAACGAGTATTATCAACAAGTTTTTGGTATGGCCATGGGCAACCCCTTGTCGCCCCTCCTCTCCAATATTTATATGGAGTTTTTCGAAATTACTTACATTCCGAGAATCCTGGGGGTTGACATCCCTTGGTTGCGGTACGTCGACGATGTTTTGTGTATCTGGCCCATCAATCGTGACCTGGATAACTTCCTCCTTCAGTTAAATTATCAAGTCCCCTCCATTAAGTTTACTTTAGAAGTGGAACAAGACAACTCAATCCCGTTTTTGGATGTGCGTGTACATAGGGAAAGCCCAGGTTTTAAGTTTAGTATCTATCGGAAAAAACAAACAATTTGTCCTACATACACTTTTACTCGGCACATGACACCCCCACTAAGAAGGCTATTTTTTCTTCAATGTTCCTCCGCGCCCTGACGATCGCCAGTCCGGAATACATCGATGCCGAATTAGAAAAAATCAACGGTATTGGAAGTGATCTGTGTTATCCATCTGCGTTTATGGAATCTTGTCTCAATACGGCAAAAGAACTTTCTATCGTGTGAATAATAACACTCGTACTTTGTCAAAAAATATTTTAGTACTTCCATTTTTCCCAGGCTTTTTAGGCATTGCTAATGTACTTAAACTTTTGGATATTAATGTAGTATTTTCATATAACAATATTGTGAAAAATATCATAGTAAAAATTAGCCCTACCAATAATTCAGGCATTATCTATAAAATTGGGAAAGGATTTGCACACACGTATAAAACAGCATCAATATTCCGTTAGAACAGGACACTCGTCCAGTGCCCTTTTTGTCCATTTGTCAGAGTTATCCCACTGTAATGACTGGAATAATGCTTCAGTTTTATTTCACTCTAGCAACATTGTTAATAGAAATATTCTTGAGTCTGCCATTATCCAACTTACAAATAATTTCAACATAAGCAAAGGTCTTTTTCAACTCGATCCTGTTGTTTTGAATTCCTTCAGAACAGATTTAGATAAGAAGGGTAGAACGCTAAATCTTTGGTAAACTTGTATGCTACTCTAATAACTTTTATTTTCCAATTTATTTTTATATACATCGAACCTTAAACAAGAAGGGTAGAGTGCTAAAACCCGGGCAGATTTCCAGTGTTTTATTTATTTTTTTAATTTTTATTTTTATTTTTCCGTTTATTGTATTATATATATATATATATATTTTTTTTTTTTTCTGTAACCTATATATACAGTAGGCTGTAACTCTTTATGTACTTCAGTGTCCCTGAGGATGTCATTAGACGAAAGCGCTTGAGCACCATTCTGTTTCCTTTCCTTCGTGGTTTAATTCATCATATATATTTTTCAGGTGTTACTTTCGTGAAATAATTTTCATATATATATATATATATATATATATATATATATATATATATATATATATGTAGAAAAGTGTTTCTACGAGAAGATAAATTTGTGTTAAAATTTAAAGATATTCTGTTTGTATAAATTAAAATATTAATCCTTTAAAAGATATTATTTTGTTCATATAAATTAAAACAGGACTCCGTTAAAATTCTTAATATTTGTATAAATTGCCTCAAGCCCAGATTCTCTGGCACCCTTTCGATAAGCCTAACGATGCTCTCCACAGTTGTCACATCTATAATCTTAACGGAGATTCCTAAAATTCTAAATGTTCTTTTCGACTAGTATAAAACTACAATTGTATAAATTCTTTTGTTAATATCATTTTATACCAATTCTCTTGTTAATACCATTATTAGAGTAGGAATTTACAAGTAAATAAAGTTTTGGTAAACGTGGCACCACGGGGTTTCTCAAGGAGGAAATGAGCACGCCTTGAGAGAGTCTGCCTCAGATTTGAGACAGGGAGTTAGAGTCTCGCCTCGGCCTCGAGTGGGTGTGAGTGTTCCGCCCGTGGGCCGGGCCGTTTCGGCTGGTCCCCTTAGCTTTTTGATGTAAGCATTTGCTCGTTAATAACTCTCTAAACAAGTGTAGTGAAAAGGTTTTCATTGTTTTCTAATTACTAAGAAATTCTAATATTTTAAGTGATTTCGACCTTGTAAAAATAAAGAACTGAGCAAAGGAAGACTCGTCATTTTATATCCTTCCAAGAAGAAGCATTCTCGTCTCTCAACGGACCGAGAGAGAGAGAGAGTACGCCATTGAGCGAAGGTATAAATCGTTTCATCGTAACTCGCAGTCAGATAAAGTAAAGTTGAAAAGAAGAACCGTGGATGTCAGTCAGATTAATTAAACGGTATAAGCTTCCTTGTTGGTGCGAGGAAGTGACATACTGAGAATACTTTTAAAGGATAACAACGTCATATCCGACATATATATATATATTAGGGTGGTCCAAATTTAGGGTGAAAATCTGAAAGTTGTCTGAACCTAGCGAGCACATGGTGCCTTCATTGCACTTCATGTACAATAGCTTTCTATAAAATTTGAAAAACATTGGATGATGTTTAGGGGTTCCGCAAAACGTTTAGTTATTTTAGTCTAATAAAATTCTAGCGAAAGAGCCAATTTCCTTTAATTCTTTGAAAATTATTAGTTGTCGCCTATATCTTTCTATAGGTACGCTTATGAGACCTAATTTCTGTTTTTTTGTGTCCACAGGTAGTGTTTTTGATTGGATAATGGATATGGTGATACGAAGTGGGCCAGCCTTTAGACTTGTTGGCCACCCAGACCCAGATATCACCGGTGCTCGATTGCCTTCCAGAGGCCAAGTGCTTAGGAAATATTACTTCCATCACTCTGTCATGAAGCAAACGAAAGCAGATGCTGCAAAAGCATCTATTCAAGCAGTGCTAGAGATATGGGAAAAGGCTAAAATTCCAGCATCAACCCTGGCTTACAGCAAAGCCAAACTTTTGAAAATGATTGATGAGTACGACAAGCTCAAGAAAAACCGCAATCGAGACTCCGAGACCTGTCGTACTCAAGAGGCAATGTTCCGGGACCAGCTCGAGGATCTCTTTGATGTGGCTCACAAGGATGCGATGATTATCATGTCAAATGAAGAGGATAAGGCCTTCCTGGTGAGCCAAAGGGAAGATCGAACATCATCCTCCATGACCGGGATCGATGTTATTCACACCAAAGTCAGCGCGGAAAAGAGGAAACGAGAGGAGGTGATTAAGCAGCAGAAGGAGAGAAGTGAAAATGAGAAGAAGGCGTTCTTTGAAGTCTCTGATTCCTCGCAGATGGCACCGCTTTCCTACTCAGAAACAGATACAGAAGAGAATGACGCCGAGTTTACGCTCAAAGATGGCAGGTCACTGCAACGAAGGAAGGAGAATCGACGTGTTCTGCTCAGCCCAAAAGTGACTGCAGCCATGGATCGGTTCAACATCTCCGACAGGGCCGCCATGGGCCTTTCGGGAGCCCTGGCAAAGGCATCGGGGCAGAACCTGAAGAAGATGACGCTCTCACGAAGTTCAATTCGACGACAGAGGATGGCCAATAAGGAAGCATTCGCAAAGACAAATAAGAACCTGAACCTCCCTCCCAAAACCCCACTCCTCCACTGGGATTCGAAGCTTCTTCCTGATGTGTCCAAGTCCGAGAAGGTTGAGAGGATTGCCATCCTGGTCACAGGAGGCAACCAAGAGATCATTTTCGGGGTCCCCAAGATTGGCAGCAGCAAAGGTGTGAACCAGTCGAACGCTTGCATCACTGCTCTTCAGGAGTGGAACATCATGGATCATGTGCGGGGCTTGGTGTTCGACACCACGGCCTCAAACACTGGTCTGTCCGAGGGAGCTTGCACGAAGATACAGGCTGCCATGAACCGGGAGATTATTTGGATCGCTTGCCGTCACCATATCCTGGAAGTTGTTCTCTCTGATGTCTTCCAGGAGTACGGACCATCCAGCGGCCCCAATATCCCCTTGTTCATGCGGTTCCAAGAGCAGTGGAGATTCATTGATGGAATCCGCTGGAAGCCAGCAACGCACGATGAGAATATCGTGGAAGAATTCTCTGGTCCCCTGGCAGGATTCAAAGAAAGGGCGCTGAAGGACCTGAAGGTGGCAATCGAGTCAAAGGCTTACCTCAGGGACGATTACAAGGAACTCCTTGTCCTGTCATACACCTTCTTGGGGGAAATTCTAGAGGGAGGTATGAAGATTAGGGCACCTGGGGCCTTCCACCAAGCCAGATGGATGGCAAAGGCCATTTATGCTCTTAAGATCTTCCTCTTCAGAGAGCAGTTCGCCCTCACTGCTCACGAAATGTGTGCGGTGCGGAATCTCAGCCTCTTCATTTCTCTGTTCTACACCAGGTACTGGCATCAAGCAAAGATCGCATCATGTGCCCCCAAAAGTGACTTGGACTTCATGAAGGATCTTGAGAGCGGAATTCCGAATCGTCAGCTGGCGAACACTGCCCTCACATCCTTCAAACGCCACCTGTGGTATGTGTCCGAGGAATTGATCGGTCTTGCATTCTTTGATGACCGGATTGGAGAAGAGGAGAAAGTTGCAATGGTGGAAAATCTCAAGAAGAGAGAGCGGAAGGGACTGAAGAGAATTGATGGCAAGAGATTCTCTCCTCAAACACCGCTTCCTGACCTCGTGACTGCCAAGACCAAGAACATCTTTGACCTCATTCTCCAGAATGGTCGTCAGGAGTCGGAGTCCTTCCTCGCCAAGCCACCCTCTTCTTGGGACAAAGATGAAACCTACCAACAATTCATGGCCTCTGTCGCTTCACTGAAGGTTGTGAACGACAGCGCCGAAAGGGGTATTGCTCTGATCACAAAATTCAACTCATCCATCACCAAGGATGAGACCCAGAAGCAGTACCTCCTGAAAGTTGTAGCTCAGCAGAGGAAGGATATGCCCTCCATGTCAAAAGCTGTCTTCCTGAAATAAACTTAGAATCTACAATGATGCCTTTCCTTTTCCGTGAACTTATTTAAGATAATTGTATCAATCTTTTGTGATGACCGGGAAGTTGAAGTTTTGAGGGACCCCTGAATATTGGGATAAGAAACTGAAATTTTGCTTGAAGACATGTTTGGGGTAATGGTATTAGGGCGACATGTGTCTAAATTAAAATTCCAACTTTTAATTTTTTGGACCACCCTAATACATATGTTATATCCCTCCTCGTCTATGGCCCTGGGGTGGTTTGAATCGACGGGGGTTCTGGTTGGGTGGCAGCAACGGATGCGTGACTTGCAGTAGTTTTCTTCTATATTACTCTTCGAGTTCTTCTATAGTGGCTCGGAGGACTCTGGTAGACTTACTAAAATTCTCTGAAGATTCCCGACTTTTCTTATAGCGTATCCGGAAAGTTTAATGACTAAGTTCTTCTGAAGAGAACAAGGCTCGAAGGAAAAGATAAAAAAAAAATTTCTTTGACTGTAATTTACTTCTAAAAATGTACAGGTAGTGCTCTGAATTTACAGCGGTAGAGGTTCGACCTCTTTCGACCATGGCTCAGGCCGGAATCTAAAAATTTAAGGAGGCACGGAGCCTCTGCCCCCTCCTCGCAGCGAGGCTGCTAACAAGGGAGTCTCGTAGTAGTGACCAAAGAGGAGTGAAGTAATGAAGTGAAGTTATTTTACAATTACATGTATCATATAAGTCTAAATGTTGGGGGAATGCAGTTGAAGGTTAAGTTCCCCCCTTTAAACACATGATCAGATGTTTGAAAGATTCCAAATAAAAATCTAAAAAATAAAAATAAAAACTAATCGTATTTTCGCCGAGTATCCATTTCTGAAGGCGATATAATTTCGTAGTAGTACATAAGTACAAGTTAAGTACATTACTGATTACATTTCAATTTTGGTTTATTACAATTATGATTACGATTATGGATTAATTCACATTTCACTTAGTATCGTTAATTACAATTAAACAGTTACTATAATTTTGTTTTGTTTTTTACAGTGTTTCATATTAATAGACAATTAAGATGTTAGAAATATAATACAAAGTACATGGGCACATACGAGATAATTTATACGCAACATGACACACATGATTATACGTTATAATTTGAAATCAGAGGCAAAGGAGGTCTTTCGTTTTCAGATGTTCGATTTATGCTGATTGGCGGAATTCGACTACTCGCCTAAGCATTTATGAATATCATGCGAGGGGTGAACGCACTTAAAAGAAAAAAAAAAAAAAATACATGTGGACGTATTTACATGTACGTAACACAATAGGTTGTGTGCGTAATATAGACACGCGTAAAATATGGACTGATAGGTTGATAGGCATCAGTAGACAATAGGTAGGACACAACATATAAATAATGACGTATAGAGAATGAAGTTTTTTTATTATTATTATTATTAAAGAATTTACCATACATTGAACATGAAAGATATCCACATACCAAATGGGTGATTCAGTATTCGCGGTATGGAAAACGTGAAGAGAATTGTTACTTTATGACGTCATAGTTATTCACATTATGTCATACGTACAGTGTAACTAAGTCATTATTTGGGAGGACCTAAAAGAAACGAATTAAAGACAAAGAGTGGGTATCAAGGACTAAGAAGCTCAACTACGGGTTCCAATCCTGTTATATTCAATGTGTATGCATAATCTAGGGACGAGGGTGAGATGCAAGACAACCATAATTAATTATAATAAATTCTATAACAAATGAAAAATGGAAAATGGATACGACTAAACCATGGAAATGGCAGGTCGCATGGTTGTGACATTGAAACAAAAATAGAAAGCAACAAATAAAAATTTTATCTAAGCTCGCGTTAAGCGATTTTGGTTCTTATGTAAAAATGAATATTGATTATTCATTGTTCATTTTTACACACACACACACACACACACACATAATATATATATATATATATATATATATATATATATATATATAACTTAGTGGTGGACCGGATGTCAGTTTTTCAACATCTGCGGATGCGGATTTTTAATTTCAATATCCGCGGATGCGGATGCGGGTATTTAGTTAATCTATCAATATAATATAAAATTATGAATATATGACATAATTTTTCAAATTTCGTGATATTACTATTATGGCAGGCAATGCATAAGAATTAAAATTAATATTAATGTTTTCATTATGATAAAAAAAAATAACTTTCTCAAGAGTTTCAACCACAGAAAATTCAATGAAATAAGTTTCATTCAATTTTCTGTGTTACCAGGTATTTATATTTTGAGGTTTATATATTTGTTTGTTCATTAATAATTAATACTTTACATGAAATGTGCATGACTGGGCTTTATGAGCTACTTTATAATCTAATTTAATTGTAAATTGCATAATTTATTGAAGGAAATATCCGCATAACATCCGCAGCCAGAAGTGCAGATGCGGATGCGGATATCCTGTCCACCATTAATATATATATATATGATACACAGAGACCGTGCATAAAACAAGAAACTCTTCTACGATAATTAAATCCACTATAGTCCGAATAAGTAATGGTAAATGACAAATACTATAGTTTTTTCTTTTTCATGATGCTAGCCCGACGTGGGCAACGGGTCACTCACAAAGCGGTCCCAAAAATATAGCTTCCCTCACCAGCTACCTCAACTGCCAGAATTGAGCGACCACTTTTCAAGGCACATAAAAAAAGAAAAACTATAGTATTTGTCATTTACCATTACTTATTCGGACTATGGTGGATTTATTTATCCTAGGGGAGTTCCTTGTTCCATGCACGGTCTGTTTGTATCATAAAAAACCTCAGGGAACCATTCTGAGTTCACTCCCATCATGAAACGGACATGTTATGTGCCTTGAAAAGTGGACGCTCAATTCTGCCAGTTGAGGTTTAAGTTTTGGTTTTTGGCTAAAAATATAATAGTTACCCCTTTTTCTTTTATGTATTCAATCTGACGTGAAGGCAGCGAGTCTTTTGCTTATATTGAGGTTCTAAATGTAGCTCGGTTAGGCTGCTTTAAATCCTAGATCCTGTCCCAAAGCTGGATCCTATCTGCTTTGCAGATAGCTGGTGAGGGAAGCTATATTTTTGGGACCTCTTTGCGAGTGACCCGTTGCCCACGTCGGGCTAGCATCATGAAAAAGAAAAACTATAGTATTTGTCATTTACCATTACTTATTCGGACTATAGTGGATTTAATTATCCTAGAACAGTTCCTTGTTCCATGCACGGTCTGTGTGTATCATAAAAAACCTCATGGAACCATTCTGAGTTCATTCCCATATATATATATATATATATATATATATATAATAAAGAGGAACACCAGAGAAAAAATAAATATCCTTCAAGGTTTAATAGTACCAACGTTTCTGAATGCACTAATTCCATTGTTTTAGCCCTGAAGATGGAATTAGTGCATTCCGAAACGTTGGTACTATTAAACCTTGAAGGATGTTTATTTTTTCTCTGGTGTTCCTGTTTATTATTAAACTGCGTTTTCCACGCCATCAATCAATAATCACTTAGAATTCGGCTTTTTTAACAAAACGATGCTTGAAACTGTAAATGCATTATACATGTTTATTAGTGTATTATTTTGTATTTTTTAATGATATTTACCTATAAAATGTGTATTAAATTAAGTTATTTTATGATGCGTTCATTTAATTGTGTTTATTTTCAGATATTTCATAAAAATGGGTAAAAAACGGAAGTCTGCAGTGTTAACTCGAAGTGATAGTGCCAAAAAATTCAGTGGCCAGCCTTCCCCTTTGGATAAAACAGAGCCTCCTACCCTCCGCCAAGTTATTCAGTACAGTTATTTCCTCCAAAACAGCCACTCGGACTTGAAAGACTATGATATTGCTAAAATGATAGCAAAGGATGTGATTGAGATCTGGCAGGCAGTGAACCCGCGGCTGCCCCTGTATGAGGAATATTATGTAGTGAAATTGGTGGATAAAGTGTGCTTCAAGAAAGCAAGAGAGATAAACAGGAAATCTCTTTCTACAGTCCAGGAGCAGAATCTGGAGGAAAAGCTGGATAAACTTTTTGACATTTCTGCTTGCACCTGTAAGCTACCTGTTCGTCCCTGTGATGACAATGCTGTGAAGTGCAAGAAAGAAAATTGTCAAACACAGCACATAATCTGCACTTGTCCTCCCAGTAAGAAGGTAATGCTATTATTTTTTTAACTTTTAACTGGCCTAACTTAGTGCGATTAGGTGCCTTTTAAATGGAAGGAAATTCAATACTTGTAATTGAAAAATATCCGGATTTTCCTCCTGTAATCTTCCTTCCCAACCCCCCTGGTAATAGAAATTAATAATCAATTTTTTTTCAGGATTTTATCTCTTATTTTAGATCCGCTATTTAATATACTTTAATATTTCAGGTTCCAGTAGAGGAGAGGGAATACTTGAGAGATCAGAGGGCCAAAATAGGACCCAAGGGCTCTTTCCAGCTGGGATCTGTGGATAAAGCTGCTGTGAAGAGAGACCAGAGGGCCACTTTTGCCTCCACACCTTCACAAGATATTTCTTTTGAATCCAGCTCAGGAGAATCAGGAGAGGTAACATATATTTTTCTTGTATCTTATCCGATTTTTACCCAAATTTATCCCTACTTTTTGTCCCTATTTCCCCCCTTTCCCCCCCCCCATTTTCGCTATAGTAATTTATTCTTTTTTTCGCCCATTTTCGCAGACTTTTTACTTGAATTTTTACCCATTTTTCCCCCTATTTCCCACTTTTTCCCCCCTTTTTCGTTTAAGTAACTTATTCTTATTTTCCGCATTTTCGTCGATTTTACCCATATTTTTCCTTACTTTTTCCCCTATTTTCCCCCATTTTCGCTTTAGTAATTTATTTTTTATTTTCATTTCAGCCATCTGGTGGTGAAGCTGAAGAGTTCAAGCCAAGGAGGCACCCAAGTGGAGGTTACAGCTTTTTGAAAACCCCCAGATATGACATGGAACTGATCAGGGGTGATGTTTCTTCCAATCTTGGGGCAAGCCTTGCTAATGCCTTCCTCCTGGACTTACAAGCTATGGACCTGCTTAAGCCTGGCCTTGATGTGAAACAGATAATAGTTGGTAAATTGAAAATGGACAGGGAAAAAGCTAGAATGAAAGTGAAAAGTGATGAAAAGCACAATGAGGGTCTGGAAAAGTTAGTCTGTATTGAGGTTGATGGGAAAGTTGAGAAGGACACTTTGCTGTACAGAGAAGTTAAGGATGAAAATGGGGAGTCTAAGCTGAAGAAAGGAAAGGGACAAGAGCACCATTTGACTTTCACAAAGGAACCGGGAACTGAAAGTGGAACATATCTTACTCACAGAGTCATCCCAATTAAAGGTGCGACTGGAGTTCTTCTTGGTGAAGAAGTTGCTAGTGTCTTGGAGGAGTTTAACAGTGTTCATACCCTGAAAGCTGTCCTCCTTGACAACACAAATACAAACACTGGCTGGGAGGGAGGCCTTGTAACAGCTCTGGAAAATAAAATTGAGCGGAAATTGCACACCATTGGCTGTTCACTCCATCAGAATGAGCTTCCTTTCAGAGCTGTTTTCAAGCATCTTAATGGCAGTACCAAAAGTCCCACTGCTTTCACTGGTCCGCTGGGAAAACTCTGTGAAATTGACTACCAAGATCTTCCACAAGTGGAATTCACCAAACTCAGTGGCCCCCTGGATGACATGGAATTTGCTGAGGAGACACTGAATGATCTCAGTAGCGACCAGAGGCTTCTTTTGGAGTATGTGCTTGGAATTTCCAGGGGCAAAGTCAACCCAAGATTTGCTGCCTGGAAAATTGGACCATTAAACCATGCAAGATGGTTGACTTTGGCAATTAGATTGATGTGTCTGTGGACCAGAGGTGCTTACCCTCCAGAACTACTGTACAGGATAAGCTTTACCAGGCCATCAAGTTCATTGTGGAAGTGTATGCAGTCAGTTGGTTTGAGATCAAAAGGGACAGCAAGTTCCACAATCAGCAGCTGTACATCTTCAACATGATCCAGAGGATCAAGCAGCAGTCTGAAGAGATCCAGGGTGTTGCTTTCAAGAACCTGAAGTACAATGCTTTTGCCTTGCTGCCCAAGAATGTGCTGTACTCCATGATGAAGTCTGATGACTTGGAAGTGAGAGAAGCTGCTCTCAAGAAAATTCTGTCCATCAGGTAAACATTTATTAATTTAAAAAATGTGAAAAAAAAATTTGATTATGGGGATTTATTTAATAAAAAAAAGGCCCGAGTTCTATAAATCCCCATAATCGAATTTTTTTTAACATTTTCTTATCCCAATTCCCCCCCTGCCCTCTGATAATGGAAATAATCTTACCTTCTTTCTGAAAAAAAATTCGATTATGGGGATTTATAGAACTGGGTTTTTTTTTTTTAATTTAAGTTAAATTAAATCAGCAATTCTGGGACTAATAGGGATTAAATCTTAAACTGGAATAAAAAATAAATTAATTATTATTCTTTCAGAAGTGGGAAGCCAGCCAAGAAGAGGATGAAGAAGATCACAGCCATCAACATTGAAGCTACCCACTGGTCAGAACTAATCAACCTTTCTCAAAGTGGCATCTGTGAACCTGCTCTCACAGAAGACTTTTCTGACCAGGAGCTTCAAGAAGCATTACTGAATGGCACCAAGCTGGGGCTACCTGATCTGCCTTCACATTCTTAGAGTGTTGACAGGGCCGTGAAGCTGACATCTGAAGCTTCCCATACTGTTTATGGACTCGAATCAAGGCACAAACACATTCTGGCCGAAGCCTTAAGCCGCCAGATGAGGTCTTCCTTTGCTTCTAAGGGCTCTTACAGTGAAAATTATGATGATCTTGGAATCTAAATGTGTCTATTTGACTCTGTACATGTTTTTCTTTTTTTTCAATAAAATTGTGACATTTTTCAGGATTTTTTTATGAAAATAGCATGATTTTTTCGGCCGAAAATTGCGAAAATGCGGTATTTTTCGGTACGATTTTTTGACGATTTTTGAAACGGTTTCCTCAAAAAACGGTTAAAGCTAGGGATGTGAAATGTTTTGTCAGTTATTATCATATTAAGCCCTGACTATCTCGACTAGTCCAAAGTCGATATCTAAAAAACTACAGAAAATCAACCTACCTTAATACACAGGGTGTTTCAGGAGGAAAGGTCAGTACTTCGGGAGGTGATAGTATCGGTCATTGTGAGAAAAAAAGTTAATATGAACATTGAACATGTGTCTAATTCTGAATGGTTACGGAGATAGAGTTGTTTGAATCTACAAATACAAAAGCTTTGTTAATGGTAATCAAGAAAGAGAAACCAATTACTGTTTCTAACATTTAATGTTTAAACATTGGCATTTTGAATGGTATCAGATACAGAAATGACAAATTTGTTATAGTTTACGATACGTTTACGAAAATCCCGCTGTCAACCTCAATGCACCTTGCAACTCGTGTGCGAAGATCGCGTGTTGTTCGTCTTTGTTGATCTTGACGTTCCTTTATGCGGGCAGCAGCATCGGAAATGCGCGCGAGCAATTCGTCTCGTGTATCCACCTTTCTTTTGTAAACTTGACTTTTCATCCACCCCCACAAACAATAATATAACGGAGAGAGAGTCTGGAGACCTTGGTGGCCATTGAATGGGACCACCGCGGCCGATCCATCGACCAGGGAAAGTTTGATTTAGGTATTGCATCACCAGTCGGGTAGAATGTAGAGGAGCTCCGTCATGCTGAAAGTACATACCAGCGCGTGTAGCCAAAGGAACATCCTCCAATAGTTCTGGCAATTCATTTTGCAGAAATTCTAGCTAACTTTGTCCTGTAAGACGATTTCCTAAAGTAACAAGGCCAATCAGCTGATCATCGATGATACCGCACCACACATTGGCAGAGAAGCGATGTTGAAAATTTGTTTCCACAGTGGCATTTGGATTTTCGTCTGACTACCGATGAGAATTACGAGTGTTGTTGATACCGTCACAGGTGAAAGTAGCTTCATCGGTGAACAGTATTAATCGAAGCAATCGGCGATTAGCATTTACCCAATGACAAAATTCCAGTCGCATGGCAGCGTCTCCTGGTTGAAGGTGTTGTACACGCTGTACATGATATGGATGCAAGCCTTCCTCACGTAATGTTCGCCATACTCTTGTGTGTGGTACACCGAGACGTGTAGAAATTCTTCGTGAGCTAGTAGTAGGACTACGCTCTACCAACTGAAGAATGTTTTCCACTTCATCCACATCTTGTTGACCTTCACGTTCAGATGAAACATGAGCGCTGGGAAGTGTACCAATCTCACGCAATGTGTTTGAAACCCTGGTAAACACTCTTCGATCCGGAATTCTGCTGTTCGGAAACCGTCGACGGTATTCTACAACAGCAGCTGTTGCACTTCCATCGCAAAAACCGGAGACATACACCATATCTGCATATTCGGCATGTGTGAAGGTGTGTAGCATTCTTAACACTGCTTCAAACACCAAACAATGTCACTCACAACAGTCAGCTCTCGATTGGCTTATGTTACATGCTTACATTACAGCTTACATGGTTCAAGGTTATAGGGAAGGGAAGGAGAAGGAAAAGCTGCGCTCGCATCAGATTCAAACAGCTGTATCTCCGTAACCATTCAGAATTAGACACATGTTCATATGAACTGTTTTTCTCACAATGACCGATACTATCACCTCCCAAGTATTGACCTTTTCTCCTGAAACACCCTGTATATATGAGGGATTTAGCGACATTGGAAGATAAATTTGGAAATCGGGGCAGATCGCATCAGTTTAAAGTTTATGGGGGATTAGAAATAAAATTCCGTGAACAAGCTTAAGATATGCGTTTTAAGATTTTTCACTAATTTTTAATAATGGCTGAAAGCGTAAAGTATCGTGGATGCGAAGACAATTTAATGAAAATGCATTTTCCTTTTTTTTCTATAAAAATTAAGTTAATTAACTTTAAATTGGGGGATTTTCTTTATACAAATAATATAAAAGTTTATAGGAAGGATTGCTGAATGTTATTCTGTGAGAATAATTTACCAAATTTAATATACGTTTTTAGTATATTTACTGCGTATTATTAAACCTGTTTTCATATGGGAAATGTAATATATAGATTTCTCAAATCAAAATAATGAATATTAAGATGGATGAAAAAAATTGTACAAAAACGAGAACCGCTTCTTATATAAGAGATGAGTGACAAAAGTAAATAGGCGCCTGTCTCTCTCTCTCTCTCTCTCTCTCTCTCTCTCTCTTTCTCATAAAAATATAGAAGGTATATAGAAATGAATGACATAGGTAAATAGACGCTTTCGGTGAACTTAGTTGAAATGAGCAGTGTAAAAAGCCCTGTGTATTTCTTTCGGGTAGGTTCAGATTCTGCGTTAAACTGTAGGTCTAGGGTGGGGTGAAAAGCTTGATCTTCGACGGAATGAACAATTCGGGTATTTTTGTCTTTCTTGCAATAAAAAGAAATGTTTTGAAGACATTTTGTATAAGAGATGAATGACAAATGTAAATAGACGCTTCTCTCTCTCTCTCTCTCTCTCTGGAAACTCATCTACAAATAAATAATTAGTATATATAGCTGTGTGTGTGTAATAATAGGGGATCTATGTGCATTTGTGTGCGCTTCTTGGGGGTTCAAACGTTGTGTGTAAAGGGATGGTGGCGGAGGATGCTGGCGACCTATGAGCGCATATATAGTTGTGTGTGTAATAAAATGAGACCTATGTGCGTTTATATGCGCATCTTGGGGGCTCAAACGTTGTGTGTAAACGTTTAATGACTGAGGACACTGGCGTCCTATGAGCGCATATACAGTTGTGTGTGTAATAATATGGGATCTATGTGTGTTTGTGTGCACATCCTGGCTGTTCAAGCGTTGTATACACTGTGCAAACTGGCTGATAATGCCTGGAGGCACTGGCTTCTACGCCAACTGGCGTACTTCGAGTTCTAAGGCAACTGTTACTATCATGATCAGTCATTGAGCTTCTACCTCTCGTGGAAGCTGGAAGGTCTCTTCCTCTCTCTCCTCCTCTCTCTCTTAGGTTAGGGGGTGAAGCCGTCCCATCTTCTCCCCCAGCTTTCTGAGGGAGTTCCCCTTTCTTTTTTATTTTGGCACCCTGGGGTTGGCACTGGGAGTCTTGCAACAAGGGGGAGGGGGTTGGCACTGGCACTCATTGCAACATTTGCAATTGAATTGCACTCCAACCTTTTGCGGTCATTCTACTGCTCATCATCGAGGCTGGCTCTCCCTCTCTCCGATGATCTCACGCGTTTAGACCAGCGTCCAACTGTGCTTTGATCAACAACATCTCCGTAAACGTTTTGTAGACAGTGTGAATATTTCCAACTGTTTCCTTCTCTGCGGTTAAGAATTCGATAACAGCTCTCTGTTTATGACGCACATCACTGTCACGAAACTGCGTTAACCATCGGTTTTATACAAGGGAGTTTAATAGCGGTTTTATACAAGGAGGGGAGATTCAAACTGGAAAAATCCGGTTATGTGAAGCGCAGAAACTTCAAACTTACGACCCAAAAGACATTTCTAGCACCATGGCCTATTATTTAGCTAAGAAAAAAGGGTGGGGCAGAACCTATTGAGTGCCTCTAGTATATATATATATATATATATATATAAAGAGAGAGAGAGAGAGAGAGAGAGTATATATATATATATATACAGTATTCAGGAATACAAAGGAGAAAGAGGAAGGTACCAAGAACACTAATAAAAACTCGTCGAAGATAGAAAAACCACTAAGTAGGAAAAAAGTGGTGGCGAAACAGAAAAAAGCAATTGAATCACATAGGGCTCGGAAGGAGATTAAACGACGAGCCATATGTGAATACTATAAAACAAAGTCGTGTATATATGGTGCAAACTGCAGGTACAGTCACCCAAAAAAATGCATCGATATGATGAGGAATGAAAGATGCAGATACGGACAAAACTGCCATTCAGCCATTCAGTAACCCTATCTTCACATTTTGCCGAATACCACTTCAGAAACGTCGAAAACGCAATATTAAAGGGAGCCATTACTATTTTCCGTTTACGTGGAGGTGGGCGGAGCTTACAACTTTCGCCTGTACACACACACACACACACATAGAAGAAAGTGAAACGCTAATTGAAACACTATTTATTTAATAAACGAAATATTCAAGGTATATAAATATATATATTTAAAATACGTGTAATAAATAAACATATCGTTAACAATAGACATACTAGAGATTACGGTATCCAAAGGGGACGGTATCATAGGTACCAGGCGCTTGGTAACGTTTCCTATAGGTGTTACGGCACACCTTCGTAACCCTAAGTTCCTTCACGCCCCACAGCTTCAGCGCCCGGAAATTGTGTGTCCCTACAGTTAGTTGGGATGGCTGGCCGCCCTCATCATCATCGAAGCACAGTAGATCCTTCAAAATACCAAAGTTAACTACCTGCCGATTCGCCTGGTTGAGCCTTCACGATATATTTCATATCCTCCCCCACCCTCACCTGTACCCCACATATGCACCACCACCATACTCATCCTTGATCTCGTCAGTCACCTCTCCGAGGAATTCACCAATAGGAGGTATGTATTCACCCTCACTCGCTGTGAATATCACACTATCTGTATCGGCATCCACCAAAGAGAATGCAATAGGCCCCAAAGTTTGATGTGTGCGTAGGCCGTTGTGAAGCTGGCTACAGGTATGTTTGTAACCCGTGAGGTATCTTTGGCCAATTCGGTATTGTTGTACTTTATTATGTAAGTATTACCTACATTCACGATCTCCATGACCTCTTTATCGGGAGCGTTGGCATAATCCCAGACTTCACTATAACTTTGTGCCAAATGAACGTTCCCTTTGCCAGTATTCTGTGCATATTTTCCCCAAAGACTGATTAGACACAACTTTGCACTAAATCGCTGGCCTGGGTTCTTTACAATTTGGGAAAGGTCAAGCTGTATACCTTCACGGAAACGGTAACGTTAGATAATGCCGATTTTTCATCTTCGGTATCAACTCCTCGCGGATACCCTGATGCTTCTATGTTATCCTTCAAAAAAGCGTTTATATATGGCGTGAAAAGGTTGGGTAGTTTCTGAAACCTGCACACCTCATGTATCTTCAATATTCTGTAGCCATGGCGAACAGCTAGATCCAGCTCAGGGCTTGTATACACACCTCTGATTCTACGTTGGTTGGTTGTATGATTACATTCCCCATTGTTCTCCTCTGCGCACTTCACGCACAGGGGAAACAGGAGCTTGTGATCAATAACGACGGGTAAGATTGGCATCCATAAATCGCGTGCGGGGAGCACATCTACGAAAGAAAGGCCGAAATAGTACCCGTTCAAATTTGTTGAGAACACCTCGATGGTGGGCAGGTCAGGTAACTTAGGTCACACCAGTTTCTCAGGCGCACCCACGGGGTACGGATTGTTCTTCATCACGTAGGGATATAAAGAACAGAAGTCGTAGTAACAGAGTTTGACGGCCTCCGTAGACGGAAATTATAGCTTGAAGGGATTTGTACGCCTCCGAACAAGCTATCACCGTATTTGAGAGGATGCAGATCCATTGAACGTTTGATCGTGTTTATTTCTTCACGGTACGGTCCATCTGTTTCCATCCGTGCATCATACTCATGCTCCCACAAGACTTTGTGAGTGAAATGGGAGCCTATGAGTTGATCGCGGGTGCGGGTCCACGCAAGACTGTCGGCAGGGGATCTACCTGTGGATATCTCCTACGATTCCATACTGAGGACGGGGGCATCCGTGCCACCAGCAACCGTTAAAGAAGTAAACAGTCTTCTCGCCAGTGGCATATCAGCTACTACACTACACAAGGAGCAACTAAACAGGCTGCTCTGTGAGAAAATCCCTGCTGACAGTGAGTATCTCGCAACTGTAACCGAAGACCATGAGCTAGTGCTTGCAGGATGGCAGACTATACCGACTTCCATTGTGCGAGGCAGGAGTCGAGCAGCATTGGAGCTCTCATCATCTCATGAAGAGGCTGACGTGATAATAACACAACACGCTATCGCACAAACTGAGAAAGATTCTGATGCCCGCATCTCCATCATTTGTGATGACACAGACGTGTTTGCCATGCTGACTCACTTCTATGAATTTAAGAAACTAGGCTGTCCCATGATTATGGCGTTTTCAGTGCGTGGCAGAAAATCAGTGGACATCCGAGCAACTGTAACCCAGCACAAAGACATCATCCCACAAATCCTCAAACTACACGTTTTGAGTGGTTGTGACAGAGTTGCAGCAAAACATGGCATCGGCAAAGCCACTGCCATTGCCACAGCCAAGAAGGGTTGGAAGCTAGACAAGCTCGGGTCCCTTGATGCATGCTTTGACCATATCGAAAAAGAGGCAACAGCGTTCATTGTTGCATGCTATGGAGATAAGAAATCCTCATCTCTTACTGAGTGTCGTCAGCGAGTATGGGCTCAGAAGACAGGGAAGTCGGGAACCGCTGCACCCAAACTATGTTCTCTACCACCAAAAACAGTTGGTGAAGGAGTGTGATTAGCACCAGATGAAGTTCTGAAGCTAATCAGATGTGGGCTGAATCACAATCAGCATGCAGTCGCTGCGGCTGCATGGGACGCGGAATCCCTTTCACAATGTTCTGTGCATGTGGCAACGGCTTGGATTGCAACAATCCATTGAACCAAAACGCAAACAGAGAGCAGACTGATGATCCTGACGATCCTGACACAACCATGTCTTTTGATATTTGCCCCCAATAAATGGTTACCTAATGTGAATAACTGCATCAAAGTTGTCAATGCCAATCCCCCAGCTAAGTGTGAGCTTTGTTTTGCTTACGAGGTCATATGTTGTAGCTTTGCAACCTTCCGTAGAATGCATGTGCCCTGCACTTCAGCATAAATTGTGGTTTATATCCGAATATCCATGTCCATATAATGTGGGTTATGTCATTTAAGCATTATGATCAGGTTTTATCTGCAGAAAAGATGTTAAGTGCTCAGCAGTTAGCTAGATTGTAAAAATTGTCACTGAAATAAAGCAAATACAGTGATGTCAACTGTGGCATTATCATATTTCAAGGCCAAACTTTAACTTCAAATGACCTTGACTTCACCCATGGAGTTGCAAAATGATATCCTACTGTTATCATGTGCCTATAGAACTACTCAGTCTCGCCCAAAACCATAAAAACGACAGTAAGATCACCAAATTATCTCCACGACTGCCCGCAATATGGGATATTCCTTATTTCGGGTGGCGTTTGACCTCCAATGGCCTTGGGTATTGATGAATGTGGGTCAAAACGGCTCCCAAAGTATCTGAAACCCCTCCATATCGACTCATCATCTTGAAAACCCATAGAAATGACACCAAGATCATCAAAATCCATCAAGTATTGACCAGGATATGGGATTTTTCAGTTTCGCCGGCCATCTTGGAAAATGGCGGCCATATTGAAAAAGGCAAGCGGGGGTCAGGTGTTCATCCGATGGATTCTTGAATGGGGGTGGTATAAGCTTTCAAAATATGTCAAGATTTGCTTTATAACAAACAATGCAGGGTTCCCACCCCGTGCAACCGGACTATTAAAGCGTACACGGGACGAAATCGTCAAAGATGCAAAGAGAAAAATGCGTGGTGGTGGGAAGAAGAGGGCTGTCCGGAAGAAGGGATTACCATCACGTGGCATTAAACATAAGAGGATATAAAAAAAGAAGTGTTTAAGCGAATGAGACCTATGGTTTTCCATTTTTTGACTGATGTAAACAAAAGACTTTGATCTCATGAATCATCGTTTGTTTACTACTTGTCGAGAGAGGAGGCACTATTTCTAACTCGTCATGGCACGCTTCATCCATCCGTGTAGTTCACAGTGCTGTAAATCAGAGCTGTCCCTCTTTGACATGTACCCAACTCAAGTTTCTATTGAACACATTGACTTTATTACAATTAACCCTTTAAACACAATTAGTTCCCCAAGTGCCCCTATAGAATTCGTGATACCCAGTTCAGGCCCTTACTTTTTTGACCCAAGCCGTGTGCACATGTACGCTAAACTACGTATAGCCCATTCTGAAACAAACTTTCTGCACTCCATATTCAACCAGTGTGACGTATATTTAAATCAGTTCAACATATCGGCAGGAACGGGGTATTCTCACCTACGATCCTATCTGGAAAATGTTCTCAACTTTTTCAAAGAAGCGAAGGATACCTTTTTAAGTGCCCAGGGCTATTATCAAGCTAAAGACGAAAGTAGTATAAAGGACAAATTTAAAAATTCTAAAAAGAAGATATATGAGTGTTTTGGACGCCTGTATACAGACTTCACATTCCAGGAGAAGTTGCCTATGAATGGGGTGGATATGAAAATAAATCTCACCCTCACGAATCCTGAGATCTGTTTAAATCTCGATGCTGATCATGAAGAGGGAGCAAAACCCGTTGTGATTCACATTATGGAGACATACCTCCCCATACGGCGAGTGAAATTAAGTTCGCCTAAACAAATAGAAATTGAGAAAAATTTTCTACACTCCACAGTAAAATACCCAATTAACAGAGCACAGATCAAACTATACACGGTGCCAGAAGGGTTGGCATCGAAAAAGATAGAAAACATCGCCCTGGGAAATCTACCAAAAAGAATTTTAATTAGAATGCAGAAACACAATTCGGCCAATGGAAAAAATAAAAAGCGTGCCTTTAAATTCGAGAATTTCGGCCTTAAAAATATAACCCTATACGTTAATGGCGTTGAGTTGGGATGAGCATTGGATACGGACTACTCATCAGACGCTGTGTTCCCGCTTTGTGCGAGAGCATATAGTAATCTGGCCCATATTGTAGGTGATTATGATGAGCTCGGGATTGGGGTAACGCAGAAAGAATTCATCGATCAATTTAACCTTTATTCGTTTGACATCACACTTGACTTATCTGCTAGTGTAAATACACACGTAAGTCCACAACAGAGTAGAAACATCTCAGTCAGATTGGAATTCGCCAAGACGATAGACGCGCCTATTAGTGTAATAGTATACCTCGAGTCACGAGCACTAATAGAAGTAGACAGGTTTAGGGACATTGTCACTGACTTTTAAAATGGATGCGAATACACTTCAGAGAATAATGAATAGTGAACGAATCACACGTTCCAAATTTATCGGTGTATTTGCGAAGAATGAAACACTGAAATTTCCAACTACGAGAGGTTCCGGTAGTCTTATTATGAACAGAGATGTTATTGGTAGTGAAGGGATTCATTGGTTTGCAATCTATTTTAAAAATAGGGACCGCATGTACTATTTTAATTCACTCGGCACTCAACCCTGGAGTGACCCTGTTATTGTAAAATTTCTCGATCGGATGCATATCCCCAAAATTGTATGGAATTCATTCCGTCTACAAGGATATTTTAGTATTTTTTGTGGAATGTACTGCCTTTGATTTCTCATGCATATGTCAAGTGGTAAAGAATTTATAAATTTTTTAAAGATATTCGACCCGTGTCACACTCAACGAAACGACGATATGGTATGCAGACAGATAAGAAGTCGTTTTCCGATTGTCTTACTCGTTGTATAGTATGATGTTTTGAACGTATATATATATATATATATATATATATATATATTTGTAACCAATAATGTTAGTTTGTGTATTCTGCAGCTTAAGATGGTTATTGTACTGAAAACATGATTTTATTTCATTTAATAAATTGCTGAAAATACATTGTCTTCTTCCCCGAAAAAAAAGATCGAAACATAAGAAAAAACTTACATTATTTCGTTAATGATGTGACAATCGCTGGGTTGACTGCTCGGTAAAACTTCTAATTCCGTATTCAGGTCCACGTCATGCGTTTCTTCAAAACTAAAAGATTGGATAACACGTGTCAAATCCTCATCGGACCATTAAAGAGAAAGGATAAATAACTAGCTCATACTGATTATTTTTTAATAAAACCCAATTGCTTAAAACATATGCAGATTATACATATCGTAAGAGTATTACGATGTGAAGATATCTCCGAACCGTTCAAAGAAGTTCCTTTAAGAGAAAATGCCGAATAACATTTATTACGGAAATTATAAATTTATCTAAAACTTAGAAAGGATTCCTATAAAATATTCACCGAATCAAAACAGGACCTTAGCATAATATTAATTGGAAAGTAATCTATAATTGCGGATACCTACTATTTAAATGAAGCATTTTTAATGTGATGAGATGAATTACTACAACCGTCCATATATATGATGAAATAATCCACAACAGTGCTCTTTCTCCTAATGACAGGCACACTAAATAAATAACAAGTTCGCTAATAAATGGCTACAAAAAATAAAATTACAGGCACATAATTACTTACATTTCTACGGCAGTCCCTTGCGTCGGATCGTAAGGAGCGTCATTGCAAATATCATCAACGGTTTGCGTTGGAAATAATTCATCCCTGTCGGCTGCATTAAAAAGATTAATTGTAGACACCTCTGTCATGTCTCTGTCTTGTCTGGTAAACTATAAAGTTCTTGATTCATGAGGGAGGGAATGTTTATTCACTGGTGAAAATGACTGTTGTAAGTTTCAGCTGAAAATATTTCCTTATATGTGTAAAAAGTGAACAATGAACAATAGTTTTATGTTCGAATGTCCATTTTTACATAAGAACCAAAATCGCTTAACGCGAGTTTGGATAATAATTTTACTTGTAGCTTCCTATTTTTGTTCATGTCACAACCCTACGATCTACCCTTTCTATGGTTTAGTCGTATCCATTATCCATTTTTCATTTGTTATAAAAGTTATTATAATTAATTATGAATTGTCTTGCATCTCACCCTCGACCCTAGATTATGCATACACATTGCATGTAACAGGATTGGAACCCGTAGCTGTACTTCTTAATCATTACTACCCACACTTTGCCTCTAATTCATCTTTTCTAATAATGACTTATACACTATGACGTCACAAAATAACTTTATTCCCTTTACGTTCCCACTCTGTGTCTCTAATTCGTTCTTGTAAATCTTCCTAACAATGATTCGTACTCTACGTACAAATTCAATAACTATGACATCACATTTTCCCGTCATTAATTTCCCTTCATCATATCTCTAGTATTCAATGTATGAAAATTTATATATCATAATAAAAACTGTACACCCTATAGAAGTCATTATTTATATGTTATGTAGTATAAATATTATTATTCAACCATATTCATTCATCTACCTATTGTCTACTTATGCCCTATCAACTTATCAGTCTATTTTTACTCGTGTCAATCTATGAAACGCAAAACCTTTGCCTTCGTTCGGGAACGCGAAAAAACGTTCTCGTATTATTTTTTCCATTTTTATTTTTAAATTATTTGACCTCCCGAGGTGAACTCTAGACAATCGTTAATAAGTTATTATCAGAAATTCCACTCATCACAGCATAATTTGAACGCTTCTAAGATAAAAAAGGTCTCCTTTCGCTTTGATTCGAATGTATAACATTATAGCATATTATTTCAGTAGTAGATACGTCAATTAACAATTTGCTAAAATTGTAATTAAATGTAATCCTTTAATATAATGTAATTGATGTAATGTACTTTAATGAAACTGTAATGAACAATAACTTGTAATGTACTTCAGTGAAACTAATTAAATGTAATGATTTAATTTATAATGTAAGAATGTACTTTAATGGAATTGTAATTAAAAAGTGAATATGAATTAATTGGTAGTTGTAATCCATAATTGTAATCATAATTGTAATGAACCAAAACTGATACGTACTCAGTCATGTACTCAAAATTGTGCTGATGTGCTAATACGAAATAATATCGCCTCAATAATTGTCGAATCGGCGATACTACTGTTCTTTTTTATTTTTATATTTTTTTTATTCTTTTTAGTTGAAATCATGTTTAAAAAAGGGGGGAAACTTAACCTTCGATTGTCTCCCCCAAACATTAGATTATATTATGCATGTACCATCTTCATTTAAGACACTTCTAAATTAATCTTCATTATAGAACTTCATTTAAGGCACTTCTAGATTAATCTTCATCATTTGTACTTGATATTAGCACCTCATTAGGAGGGGGGCAGAGGCCCCTTGCCTCCTTAACTTAAGTATTTTTAGATTCCGGCCTGAGCCATGGTCGAAAGAGGTTGAACCTCTACCCCTTGTAATTCAGAGTACCAACTGTAATTTTTAAGAAGTAAACTACACTTTAAGAAGTTTTTATCTTTTTCCTTCGAGCCGTGCTCGCTTCAGAAATTAGTCAGAAAAGTCGATAATTATAAAAAGAGAAGAATTAATAAGCAGAAAGAAAAGAATTAACAGTGTCGACCCCCTAAGGCGACCGAAAAGAATTATAGAAAAGTATAAAGAAGAAGCATTCGTTGCTTGCCTCCTAAACCAGAACCCCCGTCAATCCGAACCGACAAAGGGCCATAAAGGGGGGGGTTAACAACTTGCGACCCTATACCAGGATAAACACATAGAAGAAGGAAGATAACAAGACTAGACCCTTTAACCAGGATCTTCACGACTCCAGGATTCTTCCAGTCTTCCAGACCCTTTACCAGGATCTTAAGAAGATTATTTTAACCAGAAGAAGATTTTAAGAAGAGGCCACTCTTTGGCCAAGATAGAAATTACCCTGCATCAGGATAATAAGATTACTTTAAGAAGATTTTTAAGAAGAGGCCACTCTTTGGCCAAGATAGAAATTACCCTGCATCAGGATAACAAGATTATTTTAAGAAGAAGAAGATTTTAAGAAGAGGCCACTCTTTGGCCAAGATAGAAATTACCCTGCATCAGGATAAAACCAGTCGACCGGCGTGTCACGACTTCTAGTTCGTAACATCCACCCTTGACCGGTCTACAACACCCATTGGGTAAGTTGTGAGTGTTTCGAATAGGCAGCATCCTACATCACATTGCTACGGGAATTAATTCAACGAGTAGATTCCGTGAGAGGGTAGGGACTAAAACTCACGTTCTCACCCCTTAGCATGATGTTACCTGCCTGTTGAAACTCACAAGATTTGGGCGCCTTTAGAGCCCAATCTGCGACCTTCCATCTTCTACTTATTGCTGATCGCTAGCCCTATGGGTCGCCATAGGCACCGGGGAGACAGTTGCTCCGACGAGCCGAGGCATTGGGCGCGCGATTGATGGAAAATTTTGGCCCAAGACATAGGCCCTATGACGCGCTACTTATAAGTCAACGAAGGGGTTTATAGAGGGGTCTGCTGCCGGGCTAGGATCACCCCGGCCCTACCTTTTCATAGGTGCTTTCGGCCACGGTCAAACTTCGATAGGTACCCGGGGGACGTGGACCGAGAATTAATTGAACGGCTACAGAGGCTACGATGCGCGGCTTCTAGCTCCATCCTCAAAATTCTCCAGGTTTTCCCCGGTACACGCTTAGACTCATCGGCGATCCCTTGACTCCGGGAACCCAATACGAGGCCTATCCATTAGGCCTATGGCTCTGGGGGGAGAAGATTAGATAAGATGTCCCCCCGCTTCCTCCTAGCCTTACAAATTCATGGAATCATAGGCTAACCGACGTGGTGCAAGGTACGGTTTTCGCGTGTTGTCGTACCGCCCGAAAGACTTATCGGGTCCCCTTGACTCCGGGAACCCAATACAGCCTATCCATAGGCTTATGGCCCTGGGGGGAAGAAGATTCCCCCTACTCAAGCCCTATAAATGGAATCATCGGCTAATCGCCGCAGTGCAGTCGTCAATCACCTGACCAAAAAGAAATCATTCTACCATTTCATAGGTCCTTTCAGCCACGGTCAAACTTCGATAGGTACCCGTGAGACGTGGACCGAGAAGTAGCTGAACGGCTACAGATGCTACTTTGCGCGGCCTCTAGCTCCATTCGCAAAATTCTCCAGGTTGTTCCCGGTACACGCTTAGACTCATCGGCGATCCCTTGACTCCGGGAACCCAATACGAGGCCTATCCATTAGGCCTGTGGCTGTGGGGGAGAAGTTTTAATCTGAGATTTCCCCCTCATCCGTGCCTTACAAATACACGGAATCATAGGCTAACCGACGTGGTGCAAGGGACGGTTTTCACGTGTTGTCGTACCCCGAAAGACGACCTATCGGGTCCCCTTGACTCCGGGAACCCAGTACAGCCTATCAATAGGCTTATGGCATGGGAGGAGAAGATTCATCGTCGACTCGACTCACTCCTAGCCCTAGAAATGGAATGATCAGCTAATGGACGCAGTGCACTGGGTCAATCACGTGACCGAAAAGAGCACCTCCCAACATCGTAGGGGATGGGGGATCTCCTTAGCCCCGGACCCCTTCGTAAATTCCTTGGAAACCTATGCTGATTGGGAGAAACAGGTTGCTCACCGAGAAGGACATAAGACCTATACCCGGGTAACTCACGACCCGCCAGTTCCAGTCCCACGACCGGTGTGTCACGACTCCAAGTTCTTCACGCCTAGTTTTCACCCAGGAACAAGTAGCCAGCAAGACGTCTTCAGGACACGTCTCTAAGGATTTCACCGTAGGAATCTTGTTAAGTAAGAGTTGTTTTTTTTAAGAAATTTATAAACACTTGAAAAAAAAAGTCAGTATTATAACAGTTAATATTTAGTATTGAACCAGAATTTAACACAAAACACAGTGAACACTTCAGACACCAGTGATAGACTTTTTTTAGTGAAACAGTAAATTTCAGAGAGAGTTAATTGTAAAAAAAAAAAGTTAAGTCACAAAAGTTAATTGTAACAAAGTTAATTGTAACAGAAGTTAATTGTAACAGAAGTTAATTGTAACAGAAGTTAATTGTAACAAAGTTAATTGTAACAAAGTTAATTGTAACAAAGTTAATTTCAGAGAGAGAATTTCAGTTATTTTCAATGTTACATTCAATATAGAATAATTTTATTTTATGTACCTTCCCGTACATTAGAATGTTGTTTACATTTTTTATTCCTTTTTGTTTGCAAATTTTTTTCCAATTACTGAATTGAATTGACTTGCAAATTAAGAGAGAGAGTTTAGAAAGAGTTTACAGAGAGTTTACAGATTTAGAGAGAGTTTACAGAGAGTTTACAGATTTAGAGAGATTTTTGAAGTCATTTTTGAAGTCATTTTTTTGAAGTAATTTTGAAGTCATTTTTTGAAGTCAGTTTTTCAAGTCAGTCCGTTGCACCAAGAGGGTCAACCAAAACAGAGGTTAATCGTCTCCACTTGATAAAGATCAAATGCAGTCATTTTCCATTTTTAGTTAATCTTTACTTGACAAGCGTTCAAGTTAGACAGTTTAAGTTTCAAGATACTTGACAAGCGCTCAAGTTAGACAGTTTAGTTTCATTTTCAGTTCAGAATACTTGATAAGAGGTCAAGTCAGAAGGTTGCGCCAAAACGGCCAACCGCCCCAGAGATTTATAGAGATACTTGATAAGAGTTCAAGTCAATAGGTTGCATCTAAGAGGGACAACCGCCCCAGAGATTTATAGAGATACTTGATAAGAGTTCAAGTCAATAGGTTGCATCTAAGAGGGACAACCGCCCCAGAGATTTCAGTTAGATTCAAAGTCAGAGTTAGATTCGAAGTCAGAGTTTATTTCAAGTCAGAGTTTTACTTGAAGTCAGAGATTTATTCCAAGTCATTTTTATTCCGAGTCCCAAGTTAGTTTTCAATGCAGTCAATTGAATTCAACTTTTTCTTTGTAATTTAAGAAAATGTAATTTAAGAATTTAATTCAACCTTTTTTTTTTGTAAAAGAATTTAATTCAACCTGAATTGACCGGGTTGCGTCTTTAGTTTAACCTTTTTTCTTGTTCATGTCATTATTGCGTATATAAATATATAGGTGAAATGACATTTTGTTGTTTGTAACCAAAATAGTTTTTACAATTGTTTGTAACGATTTTGGTAATTATTGTAATGTATACGTGATAATAATAGTTGTGTAACAATTAATCGATCATGTACCTAATTTATCCTGCTCTGTACGATCGGGAAATTTACCCGTATGACCGCACATATCTTAAATTTCATTCATTTAATTTTTAATAAAACTTCTACGCAATAAAACAGATGTATTTGTCTATACGCAAACAAGTTTTCAGACTAAAATATCAAATAATTCAAATTCTATCAACATTCAACGAAAAAGTATAATTTTTCTACTTAACAGGCAAAAAATTATTAAACCCTTTTAATATTTTTTTTTTATTATATAAAAATAATTTTTAATATAAAATTCAATTGAAATTATTAAAAGAAAAGATTGTTCGAAATGCTTCCCTTTCATTTCAATAACTTTTTTATTCCTGATCGAAATTCATCTATGGTTCGATTTACTTTTATTTTTTTTAGAATATTATAAAATTGTATTTAGCTCGTTGAAATGCATAATTGATTCATATTTTTTAATTTGTATTTTTATTTTTCTTTTGTTCAATTTTAAAACCGTGAGATGTACTTTCAATTAATTGTAAGTCCTCTAAGTTCGTTTTTTTAATTACCTTATACGTGTAACTGATTAATTATGTAAAATCTATAATCCTAATTGAATTTTATTACTTTTAACACATATTCGAATTCATTTACGTTCCGTCCCTTCAGTCACTTTTCCATTAAAAACTCGTATGCAAACATCATCGTTCTAATCTTAATAATTTTTGCTTACTATATATAAATTCTCGTTCATGCATTTATTAAGTTGTTTTATCTATTCCTTAACGTAAATGTATATATATATATATATATATATATATATATATATTATATATATATAACCCTAAACCCATCTTAAATTATTATACATCATTTTTAAACTTTGTTAATTCAAAAAAACCTTCCAAATCCCAACACAATTGACCACAGGTCTATACATCATCCACCACGTAATTCGATTTGTACCTACAACAGTCAATAAAAATGCATGCACACTATATATACTATATATATAAACCTCATACTCAAATCATTGAATATCACAATAAAACTATTTCATTACGTAAGTGCCAACTATGCGATTTAGTCTTAATCAATTTTTGCATTCATGCATTCATGCATTTTTGCATTCATGCATTTATACAGTTAATTTAACAATCTGTCTCGAAATTATCAGCTACACACTTTATACCTAGTACACAAAAATACACACTAGACCATAGGTCTATACATCATCCATTACGTAATTCTATTTTTTACCTACAATAGTCAATAAAAATTAGCTTATAGATTGTGCGATTTACGTTTTTCCATTTTTATCTACTCTATTCATTATGTACGTAATTTTTCCCACAGAAAAATAAAAATTTGTACAAAAAAAAAAAAAAAAAAAAAAAATTTAACAATATCATTGTTTGTCTAACTTAATTGTTTGTCTAAATTAACGTACTAATCCTTTTATTCTGTTTGTATAAAAGTAGTTTTAATCTGATTTTTTTAAATATTTTGTAAGCAAGTGTCATTTTAAAAAAATTTGATTACTCTGCATTGTACTCGACCACGCGAAATCGTTCTGTATAAAATTTGTATTGTATTAATGGTACCCTATTAAATTATTGTATAAATATCATTTTTAAAAGGGGAGAGTAATGTAAAAAGTGAACAATGAACAATAGTTTTATGTTCGAATGTCCATTTTTACATAAGAACCAAAATCGCTTAACGCGAGTTTGGATAATAATTTTACTTGTAGCTTCCTATTTTTGTTCATGTCACAACCCTACGATCTACCCTTTCTATGGTTTAGTCGTATCCATTATCCATTTTTCATTTGTTATAAAAGTTATTATAATTAATTATGAATTGTCTTGCAGCTCACCCTCGACCCTAGATTATGCATACACATTGCATGTAACAGGATTGGAACCCGTAGCTGTACTTCTTAGTCATTACTACCCACACTTTGCCTCTAATTCATCTTTTCTAATAATGACTTATACACTATGACGTCACAAAATAACTTTATTCCCTTTACGTTCCCACTCTGTGTCTCTAATTCGTTCTTGTAAATCTTCCTAACAATGATTCGTACTCTACGTACAAATTCAATAACTATGACATCACATTTTCCCGTCATTAATTTCCCTTCATCATATCTCTAGTATTCAATGTATGAAAATTTATATATCATCATAATAAAAACTGTACACCCTATAGAAGTCATTATTTATATGTTATGTAGTATAAATATTATTATTCAACCATATTCATTCATCTACCTATTGTCTACTTATGCCCTATCAACTTATCAGTCTATTTTTACTCGTGTCAATCTATGAAACGCAAAACCTTTGCCTTCGTTCGGGAACGCGAAAAAACGTTCTCGTATTATTTTTTCCATTTTTATTTTTAAATTATTTGACCTCCCGCGGTGAACTCTAGACAATGCTTAGTAAGTTATTATCAGAAATTCCACTCATCACAGCATAATTTGAACGCTTCTAAGATAAAAAAGGTCTCCTTTCGCTTTGATTCGAATGTATAACATTATAGCATATTATTTCAGTAGTAGATACGTCAATTAACAATTTGCTAAAATTGTAATTAAATGTAATCCTTTAATATAATGTAATTGATGTAATGTACTTTAATGAAACTGTAATGAACAATAACTTGTAATGTACTTCAGTGAAACTAATTAAATGTAATGATTTAATTTATAATGTAAGAATGTACTTTAATGGAATTGTAATTAAAAAGTGAATATGAATTAATTGGTAGTTGTAATCCATAATTGTAATCATAACACTGGGGAACAAATTTCAAATTTTTGTCTATTGAATTAGATTTGACAGTTACTTCTAGGTAATTTGGGTGCGCTGAGCACGAATTTTTACTCGGTTTTGCTCTATCAGGTCCTGATTTTGCTCAACACTCCTCCTCTTTCGTCGTATTCATAAAAAGGTTTTTTTCTCAATACTCGCTGTCTTTTTGCAGTTACACATTATGCAACTAGGTTTTTATCTAGGTATTTGTACCTATTGTTATGGTATTGTTGTATTATGTATATTTTTATATGTAACACCCTAAAAATATTTTTAATTTTGTCATTTTTAACCCATTTTAATATTAGTAAATTAAGCTAAAAATATCATAGAATTCTTAAATTTTCTCGAGCGTTCCTGTTCTCTGTAGAGTATTCTAGAGGGACAACTAAAATATATAAAAGCGACTCGTTTCCAGAGTTAATCAGTCAATTCAATCAGTCAGTCAGTCAGTCAGTCAGTCAGTTGAGTTAGTTAATTAAGTTTGGGCATTAACATAATTTTGAATTGGCATATGATTTAGTGAGTAATTTTTTCATCGTGATTTAATATAGTTGATTTAATTAGACGTAATTTATATTGTACCTACTCATCCGTGTTTCTAGTTTAATTTCATAGATTGTAAGTACCTATTTCATAATAAGTACCTATTTAAACTAATTTTTGTGTTTATATTTCAGATTTTCTTAAATTTATATGAATTAAGGGCTTTAAATACCTTTACAAATTGGCAGAACAATCAAGCAATATGTCATCAAGCACTAGAAAGTTCAAATGCAAAAACAACCCTGATTCCTTCTGTTATATATGTGGAAATTTTACACTTCCACATCAACGAGCAAATATAACTGACTTCGTAAAAAGAGCTTACTTAGCTTATTTTGGCATAAAACTGGGGGACCAAGATAAATCGTGGGCTCCACATAAAGCCTGCACTATATGCATTGAAAGACTGCGACATTGGACGAAGGGTTCGGATTCAAAAATACCTTTTGGAGTTCCGATGGTAAGTTTATGATTTCATAAAACTACGTAATTTAATCACTAGTATACTGTAACTTACCTAAATGTAATTGTAACTTAGGTACATAAACAAAAATTTACAGAAAATGTTTATAAGAATCTCAAATATTGCAAAAGGTTGAAACACATAGAAATGTTAAATGTTTGGGTGATAACTTTTGATAAAATTCATAAAAACGTCTCTCGTCGCTTTTGTTAACGCTTTACAATTTTTTTTCCATATCAGGTGTGGCGAGAGCCTACTAACCACGAGACCGATTGCTACCTTTGCTTTGTCAAGACTTCGGGCTTCACTAAGAAAAATAAACATTGTATCGAGTACCCAAATTTCGACACCGCGATACGACCTGTGCTACATTCAAATGAGATCCCCATTCCAAAATTTAAGGGTCTGCCAACTCAAGAATTAGTTGAAGATGTTCCTGAAAATATTGTTATGCACTTTGAGAAGTCAGACACCGATTTTGACCCCAGCGTATTTGAAAGTCAAAACGATCCGCAAAAGTTTAACCAGGCCGAGTTGAATGATCTTGTAAGGGATCTAAATTTGCCAAAAAAGGCTGCGGAAATTTTAGCTTCAAGACTTAGAGAAAAACTTGCTTACTTCAAACACATACATTTCATTTTACAGAAAAAGAGAAGAAGAACTTGTTAAATATTTTAGAACAGAGGATAGTTTAGTATATTGCTGCGACATAGATGGTTTGTTAAAGAAGATGGGGGTTGAGTCTTACGATGCAAATGATTGGCGCTTGTTTTTAGACAGTTCGAAAAGAAGTCTTAAGTGTGTGTTGTTGCATAATGGCAATCAATACGGCTCGATACCGATTGGGCACTCAACAAAATTAAAAGAAAAGTATGAACATATAGAAAAAGTTTTAAATCTTATCAAATATAGGGAGCACGAGTGGATCATATGTGTTGACTTAAAAATGGTTAATTTTCTACTAGGACAACAAGGAGGGTATACTAAATATCCCTGCTTCCTTTGCTTATGGGACAGCAGAGCCAAGGAAGAACATTATTTCAAACAAATCTGGCCAGCACGAACATCACTTACTGTCGGAGAAAAAAACGTAATTAATCCACCTTTAGTGAGCAGAGATAAAATCATATTTCCTCCTCTGCATATAAAACTAGGCCTCATTAAACAATATGTAAAAGCTTTAGATACGAACGGCGAGTGTTTCAAATACATAACTTCAAAATTTCCAAGTTTAAGTTATGAAAAAATCAAGGCGGGAATTTTCGACGGTCCACAAATAAGAACAATGATTAAAGACAGCAATTTTCCTAATGTCATGAATGAACGCAAAAAAAATGGCTGGTTCTCATTCGTGGACTTGATAGAAAACTTTTTAGGCAATTATAGGGCAGATAACTACGAAGAAATCGTAAAAAACTTTTAAGAGACTACAAAGAGTTAGGTTGCAATATGAGCATAAAAATGCATTTTTTGAATAGCCATCTTGACCAATTTCCAAGTAATTTAGGTGATGTAAGTGACGAACAAGGGGAGAGATTCCACCAAGATATCAAAATTATGGGGGAACGGTACCAAGGCCGCTGGGATTCCCACATGATGGCTGATTACTGCTGGTGCTTGAAAAGAGACCTGCCATCAACAAGCAAATACGCTAGAAAGTCTTACAAAAGAAAATTTTTGCCACAGTGAAAGCTTCAAATCTGTTTGTTTTTTTATTTTAAGTCATTTCTATCGTTATAATGTAATTTTACTGTAGTTTGAACTGCTTGTATTCATGAAACTTGAAAAAAAAATTTAACACATGACTTAATTTTTTAGTCCTAATTTGAAAAATCTGGAAAATGGCACATAGGCTGTCGACAAGAATCAGGACCTGATAGAGCCAAACCGAGTTGAAATTCGTATTCAGCGCACCCAAATTACCTAGAATCAAGTGTCAGATATCATTCAATAAAATACGTGTTGCCCAGTGTATAATTGTAATGAACCAAAACTAATACGTACTCAGTCATTTACTCAAAATTGTGCTGATGTGCTAATACGAAATAATATCGCCTCAATAATTGTCGAATCGGCGATACTACTGTTCTTTTTTATTTTTATATTTTTTTAATTCTTTTTAGTTGAAATCATGTGTTTAAAAAGGGGGGAAACTTAACCTTCGTTTGTCTCCCCCAAACATTAGATTATATTATGCATGTACCATCTTCATTCAAGACACTTCTAAATTAATCTTCATTATAGAACTTCATTTAAGGCACTTCTAGATTAATCTTCATCATTTGTACTTGATATTAGCACCTCATTAGGAGGAGGGCAGAGGCCCCTTGCCTCCTTAACTTAAGTATTTTTAGATTCCGGCCTGAGCCATGGTCGAAAGAGGTCGAACCTCTACCCCTTGTAATTCAGAGTACCAACTGTAATTTTTAAGAAGTAAACTACACTTTAAGAAGTTTTTATCTTTTTCCTTCGAGCCGTGCTCGCTTCAGAACTTAGTCAGAAAAGTCGATAATTATAAAAAGAGAAGAATTAATAAGCAGAAAGAAAAGAATTAACAGAGTGTCGATCCCCTAAGGCGACCGAAAAGAATTATAGAAAAGTATAAAGAAGAAGCATCCGTTGCTTGCCTCCTAAACCAGAACCCCCGTCAATCCGAACCGACAAAGGGCCATAAAGGGGGGGTTAACATATGCATGATCCCCAAGCACAACCCAAAAGACTAATAGGCGTTTCGTAAGTTTGCTGATTGGTTGTCAATGTAACTGGGCGGGGCTATGTTAAATTTTGTGTACCAATCGTAAGACCGATATAACGGGTCAACGCTTTGGACGTCATGATTGGTCGACTAATGGTGTCTTTATCTTCTCTCCGTAGATTTAATGTTGACATCTCAAGGTGTATTGCCACTTGCAATCTCTACCATAATGGTTTCAAATATTTTCAATATTATTTACGCCCATACTATTCACGGTTTTCCCATTTTGGAACCTACCCCTTCATGCAATATCCCTCACCCCTTTGCAACTTGGATCAACATTTGCCACTTGTAATCTCTATCACGACAATATTTTACATTATTATTATATGCCGTCATACTATTCGATCCTCAACTTTGATTTATCTATTCAGCTTGACTTTCTACTTGCCAATTCTCGCGTAGGAGTGTGACTAAATTGTGTTTAGTTCGTGAAAATGAATGTCTGGTTGGGCTGATAGATATATGGGAACCCTAGGTATCCTTGTGATTAAGATGCTGGGAGGTTGAGAGATCAATTCCGGACGATAATATTGTAATTTCTGCCCGCCTGTGATGGACCGTATTTCGGATTCAGCGTTAAACTGTAGGTCTAAGGCGGTTGACTATCTTGATCTTAGTCAAAATGAACAATTCGGGGAGAAGGAAAACCTTTTTAGCTTATTATTACTACTATAATTTACACCACCATATATATATATATATATATATTATATATATATATATATATATAATTTGTAATTTGGCCAATATAGTAACAACGGAAAACTTGGCGATTAGATGTGATTTCTGCCAACGACTAAACGACTTTTCTGCATGAATTGGAATGATAGGGAAATAACTCTTGTCTCGAACGCGAAACACGTCGTGGGGATCAAATTTCTATGTGGCGCATGTACACAGACCAAATTCTTTCGCGGTCTTTAAAGAAATGGAGATAGCAGACTCGAAAGTTACAAAAAAGAATGAAATAATGGGGACACATGTGTCCGAATGGTCCCAACGAAAAACAGGGTGGATGAGAGAGAGACGAAATAACGAATAACAGCATAATAACGAACAACAATTTAATAACAAATAACGATATAAACAATAATACGGAAGGAAGACATAGATGAAAGAAAGAAATAAGTAAAAGTGGCGAAGTAGACAAACGGTCCAACGAGCGAAATGATAAAAAGATAATAACTAAAAACGTAGAAAATAAACAGCCAAAGAAAAATAATGATAATGCCAAAATAAGAACTTTGAAAATAATAAGAAAAGCAGAAGCGTAGAAAATATCGTATGCAAATACTACGCGAAAGGAAACTGCAGATATCGGGATGGGCAATGCATATATGCACATCCCACATTATGCAAAATGCATTACACAAGTGGATACTGCAAGTTTGATAAGAAATGCATGTTCCACCATCTTACGGTCTGCAACACTTATGAAAGATATGGGAGTTGCAAATACGAAAAAAATGCCGATACCACCACCCTCAAAGGAACGCAACGAGGAACAGAAAAAACGAACATCAAAGAAGAGTGGAATTTTTTAGACGCAGCCAACACATTTCAGCTGCTAAATACTATCCAGCAATTACAAAACCAGCTGACAAATATAAATATAGAAATCCGAGAGCCGGACAGAAGGTACGAACAAAGGCACTTCATGCGTTATCGGGACAACAGGTACCGACAAAGATAAAAAGAGGTAAATTCTCGGAGGACCACAAGGCAACGAAACCGGCACCCCATTGGAAAACAAATCGGAACCACCTGTATGCGAAAAAGAAAGAGAAAAAATAAAAATAATCCTAGCCAACATACAGGGCCTTAAATCAAACCATCCACGAACAAAGTTTACCTGAAAGGACTCATGCAAGAAGCCGGAGCAGACTTTGCATGCCTCACGGAAACTCATCTAAAGGACTGCCAGGCGAACTGTGAAAATTGTGAGTCCTGTATTGACAAAAAAAAATACAAATTGACAACTATAACATCCTCCGAGCCGACAGAACAGTGAGACGTAAAGGAGGATGTGCTATTTACACACGCGAAAGGCACATAGCAGAAATGGCTATAAGTACCTCAAACAACTACGTAGAATGTGTAGCAGCAAAAATTGAAAAATTAAATATGGTACTAATTGTAATGTACAGACCCCCAAACACGCCAACCTCAAAATTTTCAGATTCCATTACAGAGGTAAGAAACTTGTAAAAGATCTACACTCTCCAACCCCAAATATTTTTCTCTGTGGTGATTTTAATTTCCCATTCATGAAATATAAAAGGATAGGAAAAAATATATGTATACACCAGGACAAGGGGGGCACACGAGAAGACCAGGAGCAGGTAAAAATGCTACTAGCTTTAGCTGATGAATTTATGTTAACGCAAGAAATAACAGAAAACACAAGAAAAAACAACTGCCTAGATTTGGTATTCACAAACAACAGTAATCTAATTGATAATGTAGAAATATCCCCAACTATGATATCGGACCACAACATCATTGAAATAACAACTAATATAAAGGCAACAGGAAAGGAAAGAACACGCACAACAGAAAGAAGCAAATTCGAAATTTTTAATTTTTACTCCAAAGCTATAAACTGGGAAGATGTGACAGCCAGCATGGAAGTAATAGATTGGAAAACCATTTTCGAGACCAAGACAACGGAGGAGATGCTAATGATGTTAGAGGAGAAGACGTTAGAAATTGCGGAAAAACATGTCTCAAAGATACAACAAAGAGGAAAGTGAAGCAGGTTCGAAAGACAAAAGAGGGCACTGTTTCGAAAGAGAAAAAGAGTGACTGCAAAATTAAGTAATTGTAAAGCTAACAACATCAGAAAAATATTAAATGATAACCTGCAAAGTATCGATGTCGTCATACAGGAAATAATCGAGAAGCATACAGAAAAAGAAGAAAACGACGCTATAGAAGCGATAAAGGCTAACTCATAGTACTTTTATAATTTCGCAAAAAGAAAGTCGATAAACCATGCGACTATCGGACCTTTAAAAAATGAGAAAAGGGATTTATCTGATGATCTAACAGAAGTATCTGAAATATTAAGAGCTCAGTACGAATCATCTTTCAGTATCCTAAAATCTGATAAATTGATATGCGATAGAAACGCGTTCTTTGAAGAAGAACCACAAGGGGAAAGTATATCGGATTTCGACTTTACGACGGATGATATTACACAAGCCATGGAAAACCAAAACACACTCAGCGGGAGGACCAGATAAATGGAATGCCACACTGATTAAAAACTGCAAGAATGCAATCGCTGAGCACCTATACTGGATATGGAGACGATCACTAGACACGGGAGAAATACCGGGCATCCTGAAGAGCGCGAACATAGTCCCAATATATAAAGGAGGAGATCGATCCGAGGCCAAAAACTATAGGCCAGTATCGCTTACATCCCATCTCATTAAAATATTTGAAAGAATAGTTAGACAGAAAATCTATGACTTTTTGGAAACTCAGAAAAAATTCAGTGATAACCAACACGGGTTTCGGTCAGGCAGATCATGCCCATCACAACTAATGGAACACTACAACAACATTATTGATTCAATTGAAAGTAATGAAAACTATGATGTACTATACACAGACTTTGCTAAAGCGTTCGACAAGTGTGACCATGGAATCATAATACATAAATTGAAATATATGGGAAAAACAGGAAAAGTAGGGAAATGGATATATAATTTCCTTAGTGAGCGGCGGCAAGTCGTTACAGTACAAGGAGTATCTTCATCAGAATCAGAAGTCCTCAGCTCACCACAAGGAACAGTATTAGCTCCACTACTCTTCATAATCATGCTCACTGACATAGATGAGGACGTTACAAGAGACAGCACAGTAACATCCTTTGCGGATGACACAAAGATCAGTAGAAAAATAAGAAACCCAGAAGACAGGATCTCTACAAACCGACATAAACAGAATCTACAATTGGACGGAAGACAACAATATGAAGTTTAACACCGAGAAATGTCAGCTATTACGTACGGAAAAAGAGAAGACCTAAAATCCATGGAATATTATACCCCAAATGGACAGGAAATTCAGAGAAATTCTAGAGCAAAAGATTTAGGGGTTGTCATGACAGATGATGCGAAATTTGAAACACAAAATAAGATAGCAGTAAAGAGAGCAAAGAGAATAACGGGGCAGATATTGAGAACCTTTAAACGAAGGTATAGGAATGTGATGATTCCTCGACTGAAAACCTTGATCATACTCAAATTGGAATACTGCTCGGTCCTAACATCCCCATGTAAAAAAAGAAGACATTAGAGAGCTGGAATGGATCCAGAGAAGCTTCACATCCAAGATCAATGGGTGCAAAGAACTAAATTACTGGGAAAGGTTACGCGAACTAGACCTATACTCACTGGAAAGGAGAAGAGATACACCATTATTTACATTTGGAAAATAATGGAGAAACTAGTTCCTAATCTTACTCTGAACCCTATAACTCCCCAAACAACGGTGGAAAGTAGAAACGGTAGACTGTGTCGTATTCCCAAATTGAAGGCGAGACAGGGAACACCCTTAACCCTAAAAGAAAATAGCTTTGTTGTGAGAGGACCAAAACTGTTTAATCAGTTGCCCAAAGACCTAAGAAACACGAAGGGAGTTGCAGTGGAAATCTTCAAAAGAAGACTAGACGCCTGGCTCAGAACAATCGCCGATGAGCCGGGCGTACCTGGCTATATGAGGTGGAGAACGTTAGAATCCAACTCACTACTTCACCAGGCCAACTCGAGAGGAGGGGCGACAAGTTTGACCTTCGCGAAATGAGAAATTATCGCGCGAAACCTTTGTAAGGTTGTAAGGTAAGGTAAGGTAAGGTGTATATATATATATATATATATATATATATATATATATATATATATATATATATATTGTTGCATATGGTAATATGATAAGGAAATTCATTACTTAATCAAAGGCTAATTTAGCCTATAAATAATTTTTTCATGGAAAACAATCGCATGATGCTTATGTACATATATTTTGTTTTACCTTGATTATAATAATGACAAAAACAATAAAAATATTTGAACTGGAGTGAGACGTAAACCAGTTTTGAGAGGATATGTATGTCAGGTTAACCGCAAAGATTCACCTTTTTGGTCGGCGATTCAGCTGTTTCGAGTTTATACCGTTAGATTTTTTTTTTAAATTGGAGGAAAGGCAGCACAAAGTTATTTTCAAAGAAAGAATCGTTGACAAGTTTAGAGTTTTAAAATGTCGTATGAATTAAATTTTTTAGTTTTTAAATAATTATTCAGTATGTTTTTAAGATTTTTCTTTTAAATGTAAAAGTTCATTACATCATGAATGATATATATATATTATATATATATATATATATATGCAGCATTTAAAGTGTGTAATTATTATTTTGTGTACATTTTACTTTTTTCGTTAATTAAATATACTAGCTTGAAGGTACGAAATAATTTTAATTGAAAATAAATGAATAAAGGCATCCTCTTCTTGATTTCGTTGAAATTTCTTTATAAAAATAATAGACTTCTCAGTACACGTGTATATCTTAGGCATTTAGTGCACACATACAAACGAAAGACATCCCCATATTCTTCGTTCGTATTTCTTATAGGCTTTTAGAGCACACATACCCACCACAAACATCCCCATATTCTTCGTTCTTATTTCTTATAGGATTTTAGTGCACACATACCCACCACAAACAACCCCATATTCTTCGTTCAAGTTGTGTATAGAATTAACTATTTTTATTGTATATTTATTTTCTATATATTTCATGAAATTATATATATATATATATATACATATATATATATATATGAGACAGTGTGATGTTAATTAAATCGTAGGGCTAAGGCAATACAGTCTTATATGAAAATAATACCAAACATCCAGAATCAGCTAGGAGAATAAGGTGTGTGTGTGTGTGTGTGTGTGTGTGTGTGTTTAACCATGTACAGACATGTTTTTATTCAAAAGGAGCCGAGAAGTCCACTTTACGTACGTACACATCTAAGAGAAAGTACGCCTCACTCTCTCTCTAACTCTCTCGTGCACAGAGAAATGGCAAAAGTAAATAGACACTTTCGGAGAAGTTACTTAAAATAATTATGGTTTTCTTTTCTATTTAATAAATAAGTAATTAAAATAAATGGTGCAGATTGGTAACCCTGCATATAAATAAATTATAGAGGAGTCCCTGGAAACTCATCTATAAATAAATAATTAAAATGGTGGTATCTGACAACTCTCATTATATAAATAAATAAATAAATAAATAAGTGGTAACTGGTAACTCCAGACCCTTTGTGTAACAGCTGCTTGGCCCCTGGATGCTCATTATGCGATGGACTCCAGTGGAAAAAAGAACTCTCTCTCCTCTCTCCTTCTTAGGTTAAGGCTTAGGTTAGGTTTCCCTTTGGGGGGTGAGGACATCCCACCTACTCCCCCAAAGTCCCTCCTCCTTCTCCTTTCTCTCCCTCTCTTAGGTTAAGGTTACCTCTTTGGGGGAGGTCATCCTCCCTTCTCCCACCGAAGCTCCCTCCCTCCACACTTTGCAGCATTGCCTTGTTGAATAACTCCTTCCCCCCTTTGCAGCATTGATTTTTTGGATAACCCCCTCCCATTTGCAGCATTGATTGTTTGCATATCCCCCTCCCCCTTGCCACATTCCACCCTCCCCATTTGTTGCAAAACCTATTGCAACATTGATCAACATTGCAACAATCTTGCATTTTCCCATTTTGCGCCCACACTACTAATTTCCATTAAAATTAATTCATACTTTTATGCTAGTATATTTAATTAACAATAAACATTATAAATATAAGAGTACACACTTTATATATATATATATATATATATATATATATATATATATATATATATATATATATATATATATAAACCAAAGTAAAACATTATAAAAAATCCCCCGAAAGTGTCTATTTACTTTTGTCGGGGAGAAAGCATGTAACTATTGCGACCAGATATCAAAATGGTCACAAATGTCACATTGGAATGTAGTTTGACGAACATTAGTGCCAGACCACCGCTCCCTCTTTCAATTTTGTTTCCCTGCTAGTACAGTATATATAAATCTATTTTATATCTTATTTTTCTTTGCATGTAATTTGCATGGTCTCTTCTTTCTTTATAGTCGTGTTAATTCTTTACATTGTCTCTGTTATTGAAATGAAATGAAATGAAAATGAATGAATGAAAATGAAAAAATTAAAAAGTTTATTATTATTATTATTATTAATATTATTATTATAGAGGCATTTGCATAATTTTTTGAAAAGAAAAAGCATCATTTTTCTGTACCTTAATTTCGGATGCCTTGGCCCATCTTTCCAACAAATATATATATATATATATATATATATATATATATATATATATATATATATATATATATATATATTATAAATATACATATATATATATATATATATATATATATATATATATATATAAATATATCTATATATATATATATATATATATATATATATATATATATATATCAACCTTTCAAATGAATGTTCCGTAGGATGATTACTCATTTCAAGAAGATCAAGCTTATCGCCCCTCCTCTCGAGTTGGCCTAATGAAGTAGTGAGTTGGCTTCTTTTACTCTCCACTTCACATAGGTACACCCAGCTCATCGGGGATTGTTCTGTACCATGCGTCTAATCTTCTTTTCTTCCATGGAATTTTAGGTCCTCCCTTTTTTCCGTACCATAACAATTGAAATTTTTCAGTGTTAAACTTCATATAAAAACCAAGCGACTTCTCCTAAAACTTACTACATTATTACCCTCCTGTCCCATCCTTCATACATTAAAAAAGTTCTTCTTTATTGGTAAACTTCGATTAGCATCCCCCGAATTGTTCATTCTGACGAAGGTCAAGCGTGTTACTCCGCCTTAGACTTTCAATTTAAAGTGGAATCTGAAACACCAGCAACACTGCGTCTTAACCACTCAGTCACCCAGGGTACCCATTTATCTACCAACCAATTGTGCGGAATTATGATCGTTTACCGGTCGCCGGCCGTCACCGGGTCTGAGCTCGGATGAACTCTGAAACTATTCTTTTTATTATACTTCATTTTATACAAAAATGACTAAATCCTGTTGTATCTCTACAAAAACATTCTGCTTGTAGAGAACTTCTAGGTTTCTTATTTTTCTACTGATTCTTCTGTCATCGGATGTTAGTGCGCTGTCTCTGGTAATGATCTATATATATATATGGGAGAGTTACAATAAGAGAAAATGCCACGAATTTTAAAAATTATAATACATGCAATGAATGAACTGGAGTACATAATCACTTACATTTCAAATGAGTTGTCCGTTGGATCTTGCAATGCTTCGAAATTTCTGCAATGGATTGCGTTGAAAGTAGGGCGTTCCAATCTGCAGCTGCGAAAAGGTAAAGCGCAGCTATTGGGTAGAAATCTTTATTTTCAAACAATTCGGGGGAGTTGTAGATCGATTCTTGGCTCTTGGTTGGTATTTCAAAAGCACTAAGCGAAAAAATACTGAAATGATGTCGTGAGATGAAAGTGACCCCTTTTATAAGCGCAATTGTGATCAACCTACAACACACGAAACGCTAGCTTCCTATTGGCTATCGGTGAATTTTGGGTGGGGCTTGACGCGTAGGCCTGCATAGCGGCCAAACAGAGGTCCTGGGCTCCGCCGACAGGGGTGTGATTGGCTGCCCCGTGAAATCTGGGGCGTGTCAGATATTCCCATTCGTAGAGAGAGAGAAACGCTTTGTTTTTTATCTTGTATTCGGCCGAGAGAGAGAGAGAGAGAGAGAGAGAGAGCGAGAGGGAGAGAGCGATAGAGAGAGAGAGAGAGAGGTAGATGAAGTTGGTTTGTAAATCGGTTTATGGTGCCCTCTTTAAAATAGGATCGGAAAAAATTTATTTCCTCTGTAATATAAAACGTCTCAAACTGAAAGGTTTCCAATGAAGGAAAAGGAAAAACAACCAGCGCACAAAGTTCTTCAGCCCTTCGAGACAATTCGCGAATGGCATAATAAATAATTAAAAAAAAATAACAGATGCTTGCAGGATGCGGATTATTAATCCCAAAGTTTATGATTTCGAGAGTTTACAAATTCTGCTCAATTCTGACAGTTGAGGTTCAAGTTTTGGTTTTTGGCTTAAAATATAATAGTTACCCTTTTTTCTTTGATGTATTCAACCTGACGTGAAGGCAGCGAGTCTTTTGCTTATATTGAGGTTCTAAATGTAGCTGGGTTAGGCTGCTTTAAACCCTAGATCCTGTCCCAAAGCTGGATCCTATCTGCTTTGCAGATAGCTGGTGAGCGAAGCTATATTTTTGGGACCTCTTTGCGAGTGACCCGTTGCCCACATCGGGCTAGCATCATGGAAAAGAAAAACTATACTATTTGTCATTTACCATTACTTATTCGGACTATAGTGGATTTAATTATCCTAGAAGAGTTCCTTGTTCCATGCACGTTCTGTGTGTATCATATATATATATATATATATATATATATATATATATATATACACACACACAATATATATATAATATATATATATTATATATAATATATATATATACATATATATATATATATATATACATATATATATGTAAAAAGTGAACAATGAACAATTCCTACACCATCATTATATGAATTCATTGTCCATTTTTACATAAGAAACCAAGATCGCATAAGCGAGTTTTGGATAGAATTTCGATTTGTACGTCTTTATTCATTCCTGTATTTTTCTAATTCATCTTTCTAATAATGACTTATACACTATGACGTCACAAAATAACTTTATTCTATTTACGTTTCCCACTCTGTGTCTCTAATTCGTTCTTGTAAATCTTCCTAACAATGATTTGTACTATACGTAAAAATTCAATAACTATGACGTCACATTTTCCCGTCATTTATTTCCCTAAGGACTAAACACTCTATAGAAGTCATTATTTATATGTTATGTAGCATAAACATTATTATTGAACCATACTCATTCTTACATTCATGTTCTTTCTTGACCGCTATCCTTTATTAATTTTATTACTTATTCATTCATCTACCTATTGTCTACTTATGCCCTATCAACTTATCAGTCTATGTTTACTCGTGTCAATCATGAAATGCAAAACTTTCGCAGTTCGTTCGAGAACGCGAAAAAACGTTCTCGTATTATTTTTTTCATTTTTATTTTTAATTATATGACCTCCCGAGTTGAACTCAAAAATGCTGAGTTAAGAAGTTATAAAATTCCACTCACGACAGCAGATTCGAGCGCCTCAAAGATCAGATGCCTCCGTCCGCTCTGATTTCAAATTCATAACATTATAACATATTATTTCGTAAATAAATTATCTCGTAAGTGCCATGTACTTTGTATTATATTTCTAACATCTTAATTGTCTATTAATATGAAACACTGTAAAAACGAAAAGTTATAGTAACTGTTTAATTGTAATTAACTGTAATACTTTAAATTAATAATAACTTGTAATGTACTTCAGTGAAACTGTAATTAAATGTAATGATTTAATTTATCATGTAAGAATGTACTTTAAAATGGAAGTGTAATTAAACAACAAGGGAATGTGAATTAATTGGTAATTGTAATCGTAATTGTAATGAAACAAAATTAATACGTACTCAGTCATGTACTCAAAATTGTGCTTATGTGCTATTACGAAACGATATTGCCGTCAAAAATGTAGAATCGGCGATACTGTTGTTCTTTTTTATTTATATTTTTTTTAGTTGAAATCTTTCAAAAACATCTGATTATGTGTTTAAAAAGGGGGGAAACTTAACCTTCGATTGTCTCCCCCAAACATTTAGACTATATTATACTGTACTTGTAAAATTACTTCACTTCAGATTACCACTTCTTCAGATTACCACTTCAGATTACCTCTTCATCAGAGAACTTCTTCATCACGAGACTCTTCTTTGGACTGCAGCCTCGCTGCGGGGAGGGGGCAGAGGCCCCTTGCCCCTTAACAAGAACGCCTCGTCTATACGACACACCCCAGACCCAGCCAGGATAAGAAGAAGATTATTAAGAAGAGGATTCTAACAACTTGCGACCCTATAGCCAGGATAAACAAAAGTTGGCGCCCTATTGCCAGGATGAGAAGATTATTTTAAGAAGAATATTTTAACCAGAAGATGTTTAACCAGAAGATGTTTAACCAGAAGATGTTTAACAAGAAGATGTTTAACCAGAAGATTTTAACAAGAAGATGTTTAACAAGAAGATGTTTAACAAGAAGATGTTTAACAAGACGATGTTTAACAAGTGGCCACTCTTTGGCCAAGATAGAAATTACCCTGCATCAGGATAAAAAGAAGATTTTAAGAAGATTATTTTAAGAAGAGGCCACTCTTTGGCCAAGATAGAAATTACCCTTCACCAGGATAAAAAGATTATTTTAAGAAGAAGATTACTTTAAGAAGAAGATTACTTTAAGAAGAAGATTACTTTAAGAAGAAGATTATTTTAAGAAGAGGCCACTCTTTGGCCAAGAATAGAAATTACCCTGCATCAGGATAAAACCAGTCGACCGGCGTGTCACGACTTCTAGTTCGTAACATCCACCCTTGACCGGTGTGTCACGACTCCAAGTTCTTCACGCCTAGTTTTCATCCAGGAACAAGTAGCCAGCAAGACGTCTTCAGGACACGTCTCTGAGGATTTCGCCCGTAGAAATGTTGTTAAGTACATTTTGTTTTTTTAAGTAATTTATAAACACTTGAAAAGTCACTATTATTAACAGTTAATATTTAGTATCAAGTCAGAATTTACAAGAAACACAGTGAACATTTCAGACACCAGTGATACATTTTTTTTAGTGAAACAGTAATTTTCACAAAAGTTAAAAGTAAAAAAAGTTAATTGTAACAGAGTTAATTGTAACAGAGTTAATTGTAACAGAGTTAATTGTAACAGAGTTAATTTCAAAGATAGTTAATTTCAAAGAGAGTCAATTGTCGCAGTTATTTTCACTGTTATATTCAGTATAGAATAATTTTATTTTATGTACCAAACATAATAATACCAGAGTGAAATATTGTTTACATTTTTTTTATTTTTTGTTTGCAAATTTTTTTTCAATTACTGAATTGAATTGACTTGCAAATTAAGAGAGAGAGAGTTTACAGAGAGTTTTATTTGAAGTCAGAAGGTTGCGCCAAGACGGGCAACCGCCCCAGAGATTTATAGGAATACTTGACAAGCGTTCAAGTTAGTTTCAGAATACTTGACAAGCGTTCAAGTTAGTTTCAGAATACTTGACAAGCGTTCAAGTTAGTTTCAGAATACTTGACAAGCGTTCAAGTTAGTTTCAGAATACTTGACAAGCGTTCAAGTTAGTTTCAGAATACTTGACAAGCGTTCAAGTTAGTTTCAGAATACTTGACAAGCGTTCAAGTTAGTTTCAGAATACTTGACAAGCGTTCAAGTTAGTTTCAGAATACTTGACAAGCGTTCAAGTTAGTTTCAGAATACTTGACAAGCGTTCAAGTTAGGTTCAGAATACTTGATAGAGTTCAAGTTAGGTTCAGAATACTTGATAGAGTTCAAGTTAGGTTCAGAATACTTGAGAGTCCAAGTCAGAGTTTTATTCGAAGTCAGAGTTTTATTCGAAGTCAGTTATATTCGAAGTCAGAGTTATATTCGAAGTCAGAGTTATATTCGAAGTCAGAGTTTTATTTGAAGTTAGAGAGTTCAAGTCAAAGTTAGTTTTTAAGTCGAAGTTAGTTTTCAAGTCCCAAGTTTTCAATGCAGTCAATTGAATTCAACCTTTTTTTGTTGTTCAAGAGAATTTAATTCAACCTTTTTTTGTGTTTGTGAGAAGAAAATTGACCTATCTGTCTTTTCTTTTCATGCCATTGTTACGTATATAGATATATAGTTATGTAATTCATTAATTGTCACAAAACCGTTTTTACAATTGTTTGTAACGATTTTGGTAATTATTGTAATGTATATGAGGAACATGCCGTCCCTCCGTTTTGTTTCAACTTTTTAATTTTTGTTGTAAGTAGTGTGACAAGCAATCTTTTAAAAAAAAAAAAAAAAAAAAAGCAAAGTGCTTACGAAAAACTTATTGTTAATTTCAGACTTATTTCCTCCGCTTAGTCACTCAATTCCCCCGAATGTCGTACTCCAACCTTTGTCTTTTTTTTTATTTTATTTTAACACCCCCAACCCCAGTTGAACTGGGTCAACGAGAAAAATGGTTCAACCATGGTTAATTCCTCTTTGGTACGATGGCTCAATTTGTTAAGTTGTGTTTTTTTAATTTTTAACTCTTTGATGACCATTATACATTTCTTTGAACTTAAAAGTTTAAGTTTTATTGTGTTTTACAATTAGATATTAGTAACTATAGTCACTTAAATGATCCATTTTTGGGTTAATTTTCCGACAACTAAACGATACCTGTAATTTAGAATTTTATAATAATAATAATAATAATAATAATAATGACAATAATTGATTTATGTTTTTTAATTTGTATTTTAATTTGATTTTGTTCAATTAATCTTGAGTAACTGTCCTTAAATTGTTATTGTACCATTTGTAAGGTATCAAACGAAAATTATAGTCAAATTGACATACTACTACAGTATATGGTTATGAATTTTAGTAGTCGAATTTAATCTGTGTCTCGAAATTATAAAATACACACTTTGTACCCAATAAATATTAATACACATTTGACCACAGGTCTATACATCATCCATTACGTAATTCTATTTTTACCTACACTAGTCAATAAAAATTAGCTTACAGATTGTACGATTTATATTTTTCCCTTTTACCTATTGCATTATGAATGTAATTTTCCCCGCAGAAAAAAAATATATAAAATTTTTCTAAAATTTTTTTAACCATATCATTGTTTGTCTAACTTAATTGGTTGTCTAAATTAATGTATTAATCCTATTAAATGTTTGTCTAAACTAAAGTATTAATCTTTGATTTTTTTTAATTTTGTAAGCAAGTGTCATTTTAAAAAAATTGGATACTCTGCATTGTACTCGACCACGCGAAATCGTTCTGCATAAAATTTGTATTGTAACTAATGGTACCCTGTTAGGATGTTATTTTCTCATTGTATTGTATTAATGGTACCCTGTTAGGATGTTATTTTCTCATTTGTATTGTATTAATGGTACCCTATTAAATTATTGTATAAATATCATTTTTAAAAGGGGAGAGTAATGTAAAAAGTGAACAATGAACAATTCCTACACCATCATTATATGAATTCATTGTCCATTTTTACATAAGAAACCAAGATCGCATAAGCGAGTTTTGGATAGAATTTCGATTTGTACGTCTTTATTCATTCCTGTATTTTTCTAATTCATCTTTCTAATAATGACTTATACACTATGACGTCACAAAATAACTTTATTCTATTTACGTTTCCCACTCTGTGTCTCTAATTCGTTCTTGTAAATCTTCCTAACAATGATTTGTACTATACGTAAAAATTCAATAACTATGACGTCACATTTTCCCGTCATTTATTTCCCTAAGGACTAAACACTCTATAGAAGTCATTATTTATATGTTATGTAGCATAAACATTATTATTGAACCATACTCATTCTTACATTCATGTTCTTTCTTGACCGCTATCCTTTATTAATTTTATTACTTATTCATTCATCTACCTATTGTCTACTTATGCCCTATCAACTTATCAGTCTATGTTTACTCGTGTCAATCATGAAATGCAAAACTTTCGCAGTTCGTTCGAGAACGCGAAAAAACGTTCTCGTATTATTTTTTTCATTTTTATTTTTAATTATATGACCTCCCGAGTTGAACTCAAAAATGCTGAGTTAAGAAGTTATAAAATTCCACTCACGACAGCAGATTCGAGCGCCTCAAAGATCAGATGCCTCCGTCCGCTCTGATTTCAAATTCATAACATTATAACATATTATTTCGTAAATAAATTATCTCGTAAGTGCCATGTACTTTGTATTATATTTCTAACATCTTAATTGTCTATTAATATGAACACTGTAAAAACGAAAAGTTATAGTAACTGTTTAATTGTAATTAACTGTAATACTTTAAATTAATAATAACTTGTAATGTACTTCAGTGAAACTGTAATTAAATGTAATGATTTAATTTATCATGTAAGAATGTACTTTAAAATGGAAGTGTAATTAAACAACAAGGGAATGTGAATTAATTGGTAATTGTAATCGTAATTGTAATGAAACAAAATTAATACGTACTCAGTCATGTACTCAAAATTGTGCTTATGTGCTATTACGAAACGATACTGCCGTCAAAAATGTAGAATCGGCGATACTGTTGTTCTTTTTTATTTATATTTTTTTTAGTTGAAATCTTTCAAAAACATCTGATTATGTGTTTAAAAAGGGGGGAAACTTAACCTTCGATTGTCTCCCCAAAACATTTAGACTATATTATACTGTACTTGTAAAATTACTTCACTTCTGATTAGCACTTCATCGTTGTACTTCAGATTAGCACTTCATCATAGACTTCATATTAGCACCTCATTAGGAGGGGGCAGAGGCCCCTTGCCTTCTTAATATTTTTAGATTCCGGCCTGAGCCATGGTCGAAAGAGGTCGAACCTCTACCCATGTAAATTCAGAGTACTAACTGTAATTTTTAAGAAGTAAACCACAGTAAAAGAAGTTTTTATCTTTTTCCTTCGAGCCGTACTCTCTTCAGGAACTCAGTCAGTCAAGTCGACAAGTTATAAAAGAGAAAAATCGATAATTTTAGTATAAGAGAAAAGATCAGAGAATTATAGAAAGAGAAGAATTAATAAGCGAGAGAAAAGAATTAGAAAGAATTATAGAAAAGTATAAAGAAGAAACATCCGTTGCTTGCCTCCGAACCAGAACCCCCCCCGTCGAATCCGAACCGACTCAGGGCCATAAAGGGGGGTTAACATAAATATATATATATATATATATATATATATATATATATTATATATATAATAGGTAGTAAGCAGGCCTTAGTTATGAGTGACTTTAATTGCGCCAACTGAATTACGACACAATGCAGGAAGACGCGGAAGGTAATCGTTTAGTTAATTTTCTCGAGGATAGCATTCTTATTCAAAAGGTTGGGTAACCTACGAGGTTGGACAGTATTTTACATTTAGTGTTAACTACGGTTGATAGGCTAATCAGGGATCTTCACGTAATAGAACCGTTAAGCAATAGCGATCACAATATGAGTTGTCCTCTCAGTAAGTCACTCGAAACCAGCTAACTCGACTAAAATTCCTAACTTCCATCACGCAGACTTTTGTAAATTTAGAAATGAATTGTCACACGTCAATTGGGAAACCGTAATGGGGATCTCCAACGCAAAAATAATGTGGGAATCGTTTGAAACAGTATTTAGGACTATAAATGAGGAATGTGTACTGTACAAAATTAAGCTTGCGAAAGTAAACAAAAAGCCCTTGTGGTTTACTTCTAGACTAGGAGACATTATAAAGAGTAGAGATAGGGCTTATAGGCTACATATGTGCGATAAAGACAATTTGTGGTTACGAAACAACTACATATCTCTAAGGGGTGAAGTGAAAAGTGTAATAAAAAAGTGCAAGCGCGAATTTGAAATGTCCATAGCTCGTGACGATAAAGAAAAACCCAAACGATTCTTTCAATACGTCAAAAGTAGAAATCCAGTAGAAAGTGTCTTGGGGCCGTTAAAAAATGTTAACGGAGAGCTTGTTTCTGAAAACAAAGAAATGGCTACCTTGTTAAACGAATTTTTTACGTCAGTTTTTACTATAGAAGATGTAACGAATATCCCTACGGTCATAGACATAATACCACTTGATAATGGTAATATTTTGGATAATATTGTGGTTAGTGAAGGGGAGGTAATGCGCTATATTGATAAAATGAAAATGCATAAATCACAGGGGCAGGATTCCACATATCCCATACAACTAAAAGAATTAAAAGAAAGCATTGTTGTCCTGCTAACAAAGATTTTTAATACGTCAATTTCTGAGGGGTGCGTATCAGATAATTTCAAGTTAGCAAATGTAACAACTATCTTTAAGAAAGGCGATAAAGGTGCGGAGGGAAATTATAGGCCAATCAGTTTAACGTCTGTTGTACTGTAGATAAGCTACTGGAATCAATAATTAGGGATCATATAGTCGAACACTTAGAATTGCATAACTTTGTTAGAAATACGCACACGGTTTTAGGCAAAACAAATCATACTTAACTAATCTTTTAGAAGTTTTTAAAAGCATGGTTGAAGTTTACGATAGTCGTCGGGCGATTGATGTAGTGTATTTAGATTTTGAAAAAGCGTTTGACACCTTCCCGCACAAAAGACTCATTGAAAAAACTAAGGCTCATGGAATCAGGGGTGTAGCAATAATTGGATTGAAGAGTGGTTCCAAAGTAGGAAACAGAGGGTGGTGGTTGATGGAGCGGAGTCGTGTTGGGCTAATGTAGCGAGCGGCCTTCCTCAGGGTTCTGTATTGGACCCCTTGCTTTTTCTTATATATATTAACGATTTAAATGTTGGCCTAATCAGTACAGTTTCAACTTTGCGGATGACACGAAGTTGGGTGGAAAGGCGATTAATGACGAAGATAAAGGTAAAATCCAGGAAGATCTGAATAAAACCGTGGATTGGTCAGTCACATGACAAATGTGATTTAAAGTCGATAAGTGCAAAATTTTACATATAGGTTCGTTTAATGGTCATTTTTCATATAGTACGTCAGGGAAGGAGTTAGCAAGCGTAGAGCACGAAAAAGATTTAGGAGTTATAGTTACTGGTGATTTAAAAGTAGCGAAATAAAGTACAGCAGCGGTCAATAAAGCGAATAAAATGTTAGGTTTTATAGTTCGGAATTTTGAGTACAAATCGCGCGATATTATTGTTCCTCTTTATAAATCATTAGTTAGACCCCATTTGGAGTACGCTATCCAATTTTGAAATCCGCATATGCGAAAAGATATAGACAAAATCGAAAGAGTTCAAAGACTAGCAACTAACATGATTCCGTGCTTAGGTCGAAGTCGTACGAGGATGGGCTTAAGGAGTTAAAATTGACTACACTCGAGACTAGGTGGCTAAGGGGTGATCTAATCCAGGTTTTCAAAATTATGAATGGGTTCGATAACGTAGATAGAGATAGCTTTTTCGAAATATCTCAATATAATAGGACTAGAAATAACGGGTGTTAGTTGACAAGTAGAAGGTTCGAGACAGCAGTTGCCAAAAACTTTTTTACGCATAGAATAGTAAATAGGTGGAATAGTTTGCCGGTAGAAGTAATTAGTAGCACTTCTATAAACACGTTTAAAAATCGATTAGACGCATATATTGATAGATTGGGAATAATTTAAGGTAATAAATTAGGGCCTTGTAATTCGGAACCCACGTAAAACTGAAAGTCCCCCCCGCCACCACGGAGGACATGCACAATTCACAATTATGAACAGTTAAGTTATCCAGCCATGAGTGGATCGGAGGGTGTTTGTTGGTCTGAAACATTATAACATACGAGTATAACGTTATATATATACAGGGTGGCCCAAAAAAAATGGCACCAATTTTGAGAAGTGATATCTCAATAACCATTACAGCTAGGGACTTAAAAAAACAACCAAATGAAAGATAATTCTTTTCTCTTTAAATACTTATTCTATGGCTTGATGGTTATAAACCCATGTACTGCCAAAAATTGGCTTATAAGAAAAATATACAAAAAAAAGTTGCGCATTTATATTTATTCCTTTTAAGTTAAACCTAATTTTCAATAAATGGCTCAATCTGCCCTCCATTATGGTCAACCACAGCCTGTAATCTCGCCCTCCATTTTGAAATTGCCTTTGAGATCGTCACTTGTGAGAGATTTTCCCATGCAGCCTGAATTCGTTCACGAAGATGGTTCACATCACGGATTTTCTGACCATGGTAGACTTCTCTCTCTAAGGCAGACCACACAAAGTAGTCAATGGGGTTTAGATCTGGGCTGCATGGTGGCCAATTATTTGGTTCGATAAAACCAGGACAATTATTATTGAGAAATGTTATTGTTTCCTTGGCTGTATGAGATGGGGCTCCATCTTGCATGAACACAAAATCAGTGCTCGTCTCCTTGATCTCTGACAACATTGGAGATAAAATGTCATTACAGTAGTAAATTGAGTTAATTTTAACGCCTCGCTGAATAAAAATGATGGATGTTTTGTTCTCAGATGACGCTGCAAGGGAAACCATTATCGAATCTGAAAAGTGTTTTCTTTCACGCAAAAGTCGTTTTGGGTCAACATGAGTTTTTGTCGCCACTGCTGCACGAACCCGATCATTTTGGGTATTTCGTGGTGTTTCGACCGTAAATCGTTTCTTATCAGAAAACCAAATTTTTTTCACAGACTCATTTGACCGAAATCTTCGCAATAGATTTTTACATCGATAGAAACGTCTTTCTTTCACAGGCTCCGATAAATCAGTAACCTTCACCCTCTTAAATGTTTTCAACCCAAGATCTTTTCGAATTATTCGCTGTACTGATGAACGTGAAATCCCGGTTTCTTTCGCAACTTCACGTTCACTTTTACTTGTTCCCGGTTGTTCCTCTTGACTTAAAACGATTTCATTTACTTTTTCAATGTTTTCTGGCGTTGTAATACTATTTGATCGACCACTTCCCGGACGCCGTTGACTGCTGCCGGTTTCTTTAAGTTTTTGTAAAAAATGTGCCACAGTTCTTTTTTTCCAATTTCTATTTGGAAATTCGTAAAGGATTCTGTTTAATGAATATCCTTTTTCTTCACGTAGTGCTTGTATAATGTTCTTATCAGATTCTCTCAATCCCATCTGGAGGGGTCTGGAATAGAAAAATTTCATTTAAAATTAGGATCAAGGAATAAATATAAATGCGCAACTTTTTTTTGTATATTTTTGTTTGGAAGCCAATTTTGGGCATTATATGGACTTATAACCATCAAGCCATAGAATAAGTATTTAAAGAGAAAAGATTTATCTTTCATTTGGTTGTTTTTTTAAGTCCCTAGCTGCAATGGTTATTGAGATATCACTTCTCAAAATTGGTGCCATTTTTTTTGGGCCACCCTGTATATATATATATATGTTGAGGAGGTTGTTGAAAAATAGGAAAGGCATAATGTGTAGTTTTCCAAAATTAAAGGCCCGACAAGGGATCTTCTGACACTGAAGGAAAATAGCTTGGTTGTCAGGAGGCCAAGACTCTTCAACCAGCTTCCAAAGGACCTCAGAAACGTTACAGGGGCCAAAGTTTAAGTCTTCAAGAGAAGACTAGATACCTGGCTCAGGGGGGTTCCAGATGAGTCGGGTGTACCTGGCTATGTACAGTGGAGAGCACAAGCAACTCGCTCCTCCACCAAACCAGACCTAGAGGCGGGTCCACCAGCTTGATCTCCGTGTGAAGAGAGACTAACGCAAGAAACAGAAACAAGGTTAAAAAAGTCCGCCAAACCCTTAAGATCCTTTTATATATATATATATATATATTTGGCAACAAACATATTAAGACAATGAATTTTCACACATATATCATTAAAATAACTTTAATGAGGTATGATTAGTCTTTGTACAGGTGAAAATTCTAAGCTCCTCTCCCTGTATGATCGGCAACATGAATCCTGCTACTACCTGGGCATATCTCTACCCTGCGTGCACAGTTGACCGTTGCAAGCTCTGGATCTCAAACGTGTATTTTCTCACGTAAACGAAAAATAGTAATGGCTACCTTTAATATTGCGTGTTCGACGTTTATGAAGTGGTATTCGACAAGGTGTGAAGATGTGGTGGGTACTGAAAGGCTCCCTATTCCACCCTCCTTTGATAATTTTAAGGCTACATTGAACCGTGCAAAGGACCAAGATGTTCAAATACTCTACGGATATTCCGGCGAGAACATTGCGGGATTTCGTAGTACAAACGATGTATTCAACTATGTTGTAGGACTAAACTTTATAAAAGAGTACATATACGGTGAAGTGAAAGAAACAGCGAATGCAGAAGAGAAGCAACGGTTATGGCTAGTGAGTCTTGTTGATGAGTGGGGTGACAAACGATATTATGTCATGTTGCATCATACCGACAACGCGTACCCTGCGGCTGAGAATGTAAACCTTGTCATCATGGAGAATCTTGAGTATTTTTACCTTTACCACTACATTAATATATATATCATGACGAGGTTTGTTGTGAGGTTGTCTCTAAAGGCCTGCGTGAGTTTTTAACAGAATTTAGAGACGAGTATCGTCTGTTAAGCAAAAAGGAAAAATATGGTCATATGTTTCTCCTCTCAAATAGTGCGCTAGAGTGTGCATAAAATGTGTTTTGTTCGTGAAAATGCACGAAAATGTCTGATTGGTTGGTAGATAAATGGGTACCTTAGGTATCCTAGTGGTTAATTAAGATGCTGGGTGCTGATCGGGAGGTTGAGAGATCGAGTTCGGACGATGACTTTGTAATTTCTGACCGTTCGTGCTGTAGCGTAGCTCGGATTCCACGTTAACTGTAGGTCTAGGGTGGAGTGACAAAGATGACCTTTGTCAAAATGAATAATTCGGGGTGAAGGAAAACCAAGGTGACCAAGGTATAGTTAACTATTACTACTACTATTGTACAACTACATTTGCACTACCCTAATTTTCAATATATTTCATGAAATTATATATATATATATATATATATATATGAATGTGTGCTGTTAATTAAATCGAAGGGCTGGGGTCCGCTAGAATATTAGTGTTCTGAAAAATAGGATGCTACGGAAAATAATAAAAGGCTTAGGCGTTATTTTAGTTTTTACTTAAATATTTTTTTTTCTCTCTCTTAAAAATCTTTTGAATATCCGTGTATTAAATATATTCTCCGTTAACCTACACACACAGCATAATTGCTCTCCTTTGTGTCGTATAATTAACTAATCTCAATCCAATACGTGGGTACCCTGGTTAGTTTAGTGTTTAAGATGGTGGGTGCTGATGGGATGTGGCTCACGTTAACTATAGGTCTAAGGTGGTATGATACATTTGGTGCGATGCGCATTTTCCACACGAGTAGAAAATTATAAGAGGCCTTCAATCTTCTATGTTTTTAAATGTGCTTGTGATAATGCGCAGTATTAGGAATGAAGTCTTCTAGCCGATGTTTATTCGAGAATTACACACTATAGGTATATATATATATACACACACACACACACACACACATTTATTTAAGTATACTGCATATTTACCTTTCACATGCAGAGTGTGTATATAGATATATGATAACTTGGTTGAATGGTTTGTTCTTAGGGAAGCGTAACTTAGCGAGGAATAGGAGGACGAAGAGATGGTACATGTACCATCTCTTCGTCCTCCTATTCCTCGCTATATATATATTAGGGTGGAGCGAAAAATACTTTTTTTCTAGTATGAAGTTCTAATAGTGATTAAAAGTTGCATTTAGTGGACGGTATATACCTGCCAAAATATGAGTTCATTTGTTTAATATTTTCAGCTGCCACCAGGGGGCTAAATTTAACACAATTTTGGGTAAAAAGGAAAAAATGCTTCTATTTTAGGTTTATCAAACTATTATAAAACTTTATCTTAGAATTATCTAATAGTTTGATTAAGATTCGTAAATGATAAGAATTCGTTTTGTAAAAAATGCTTTTTCATATGCTTAATATCTTCAGCTGCCACAAGAGGGCTGAACTTAACTTAAAAATGACAATTAAGTATGATTCTGTATTTACTTGAAAAAGGGAACAGTAATAAATTAGGATGTCTCTCCTCCTTTATACTGACTTGAGACAGTTAAGAAACGTTATTTCGTGCCTTAGCGGAGTTACCACCCTTTCCCCAACCAACCTCCCTCTAGAAAGGGTTCTTGCTGAAGACTATTTAGTAATTTGCTTTTGTGTCAAATTTTGGTTGTTTTTTCCTTGATTCTAATGTAGCACGAATCCAACCGTCTCTGTTTGTAGGTCCGCAGACTGATCCAGCAGCGTCTGTAACGAGCTTGACGCATCTCTCTACGGCTTGTGTATGACATGGAAACTGAAATAATTCTGAATGAAGAGTAGTACCATGTTTGATGCATGATTCAATATCATCAAGAGAAACTCCTTTGGTTATCGGTGGTTCTGCTATCTGAAAATCTTGCCACATAATGAGATCTGTATAGTCTTTGGCATAAAAATTTATTTCTGGCACCTTAAAATACCTGATAACATCTGTTTCTTGAATGCATGCCCTTGCTTTTATGATACGCCTAAATCCCAACTGACGCACATGCTCCCTTTCATCAGCTATCATTGCAATGAGAATGTTTTCTTGATTTGCGTAATATGCATTTCGCTGAATGACTGAGTCATGTACTCTCCTAAGCTCTTCACGGAGATACCGGCTTCTTGCAATCATATGCCACATATGTTTAGCACCATATTGGCATAATGGTTTACGCTTTATCTGAAACCACATTGGTGCGTATACCCTAACAATGAAAGTAGCTAATTCTTGTAAATTGCCTGAAGGATTCTCTGTGCTTGCATATAACCGCAGAGTCCTGTTTGCTGTGGTGAGCCACCTTGAATGTGATATATTGCCTGGACTCTTATGACTAAGACTCTTTGAGAATGTTCCACTTGATATAGCCATGTGAATTTCAAGAAGGTATTGCTGGTCAGTTCTTATGTCATCTACATCAACTTCACACATGTCCTCTTGAATTTCAATGGGTTTGAAGTTAACTATGGGAAGCTTTTCACAGTCTGAAAGTGCTCGGCCAATTTCTCCTGAAAATGCTCTTGGTCCAGTAGTGGTACCATCCAAGTGATGAAACAGATGGCGCAATGGAAGTTCATTAAGGTGTAAAAGGCATATCAGCCACTGCAATGGCTTATTAAAGGCTTCTTCCAGTAATCTTATTGTGCCTCCAATACTACCAGTGTTAACCACTGTCGAATCACAGCCAACTGCAACGATGTTCCCTATATCAACATTCCTTTCTTTCAAGCAATTCACTAGCGCTGTGCAAATGTATTTAGCTTTGCCACTGGAAGGTGTCACATGTGCAAAGTACAGAGAGTGTGGTTCAGATATTATGCTGATATGCTCTTCGCGTTTGGTTCTTTGGTGGTTAGAGCCATCACTCTCCTGGACTTGAATCATTGTTTTATCCTTTCTGCCATCAAAGTATAATCCCCGCATGGTTTTTGGCTCTCCTATCTGTTGTAGTTCCTTTCTCTGTTTTTGTCTTTCACGTCTTAGCTTACTTCTGTCTATAATATTCCCTTTGTCTTCGGGAGTAACAATTTTAAGATCTGCCAATACTGCAGAAGCAATAGCAGCCCCAGCTCTGTCCGACATTTTAAATCTATCACAAGTAATTGCTAATGAAGGCAGTGGCTCACGCATCTGTTGTTCTGATATTACATATTGAGTCGAGGTTGTATCTTCCTCATTATCTTCAGATATCTCTTCTAGTTGTTGAAGTTCACTTGTCTCTGTTTCGATTTGTAAGTTGGACGTATTGGTTATAGCAGCACTAGTTGTTTGTGAGGATTCCAGACGTGCTTTTTCCATTTCCTTTCGATGTTCTCTTGCTTGTAATCGTCTTGTGTGTGCTATGTCAATGCTTCCTATCACCATTATTCTGCGTGTTCGTTGGTCATTTAAAAAATCCTGCTCTTTTGGAGGGACTTTCTTACTCTTTTCACATGAGCATCTCCTAAACTCCTTACATTTGCAGGTGCAGATGTCAAACAAAGTGCATTTTGAAGAGTTTTCAAATTCTTCAAGCTGATTTTTGTACTTAGGCTGATCCTTGCGTGACTTGTATGGCTTTAATAAGGACCTGTATTTATCATGGTACACTCGCATCATCTGTAAAACGCGTGTATGTGAAACTATTGGCAAAGAGGCCTTCTTCCAAATATTTTCTACCTTTTTGGAAACTGCCTCTGCTATTTCAGAAAATGAAGGCTCCTTGTTATTCATCTGCTCCTTCACTAAATGTTTTGTGAACAGGTAATCTTTCATAATGCAGTTATAAGTTGTTAGTTGCATATCACTCATCTCACAAGGTACTTCAAATATGGCACACTTCATATGTTCTCTAGTGAAATGTTTATATTTAGTATTTGATGCCATAATATTTTTAAGAAAAATTCACAATCACAAAATATCCTGTAACATGAAAACATTATATAATTAATTATATAATATATTTTATAAGTATATATAATATATTATATAAATATATAATATATTATATAAATAAACTAAAATTATATAATAATTATAACAAGCATTTTATAATAAAATCAATATTATCTCTATATAAATCACTTTAAAATAAAGTTTTATAATATTCCGATCATATTAAAAAACTCTCCGATCAACTGAACGACTAGGCCTACTACCTAAGAAGACAAGTGTTAACACACTGTTCTAATGACTCACAGAAAGAAATTCCTTCACACCAAAACCCTCCCCCACAACCCTCCCCCACAACATTCAGTGTAGTCTCAACATGACTCAGTTACTCTAAATTGTGTTAACTTCAGCTCTCTTGTGGCAGCTGAAGATATTAAGCATATGAAAAGGCATTTTTACAAACCGAATTCCTATCATTTAAGAATCTTAATCAAACTATTAGATACTTCTAAGATAAAATTTATAATAGTTTGACAAACCTAAAATAGAAGCATTTTTTTCCTTTTTACACAAAATTGTGTTAAATTTAGCCCCCTGGTGGCAGCTGAAAATTTTAAACAAATGAACTCATATTTTGGCAGGCATATTTCGTCCACTAAGTGCAACTTTTAATCACTATTAGAACTTCATACTAGAAAAAAAGTATTTTTCGCTCCACCCTAATATATATGTATATATGAATAAAGATACCAATGGGGTGGGGTAAATGAATGGATGAGTTGTATGTTTTCATAATTCATCCCTTTATATGAGATAATTAATTTATAATTAACTAGTCGAATTCATATTTTGTAGACGCTTTGAATTCGATCTACCTTTTTAATATATATACACAAGTGAACATTTACGCAAACCACCAACTGAACAGGTATTCTAGGCGTGCCCTCTGGGTTAAATTAGGTTGTTAACTTAAGAGGCAGAGGTTAATAATGGGGTTTGGTTATTGGAGCTACTTCAAATCGTATAATAAGGGAGATTAAATGTCTCCTTTCTGTTTAATACAAAGCTAAGGTCATCATAATGAGTTAGTCAGTCAATCGAATTTGAATCCATATTTTTTGTATTTATTCTGCGTGTAATTAAGTGATGTCCATTACAATGAAAAGAAGTGTTATTGTTACAATTTTGTATAAAACTCTTACGACAATAGGCTTAATTGTATTGCTTAAAACATCGGATGCGCTATTTAGAATAGTATTTTTTTTTATTTTATCAGCTGGTTCTTGAAGTTATTCAGGTCGGTGTGCTGGAGATTCCTCACTTCTTTTGGTAGAACATTGAAAAGCTTTGGGCCTCTTATTCTGAGGCTGGGACCGTACAAATCTGCCTCTTCTCTCATTTCAGTTTCCTTCTATTTCATTTCTAAGGTTAGGGACAGAGCCCTCAAGTATTTTCCATATGTACATTGTTGTATGTCGCTCGCGCCTTCTTTCGAGAGAATAGAGTTTCAGTGATTGGAGTTGAGACAAGAAGTCCTCCCCTTCCGTTTCCTCTTTGTTGGACGTAAAAGTCCTTTGTATAGCTTCAATGTTCGCACTGTCTCGGTTTCTGTATGGGCTTGTGAGTATTGGTAGGACTATACTCTTCCATAATTTGTGCATGATGTTTGCTTTTCTGCTGCAGAAGTTCCTCCGGATGATTTCTATTATTTTTCTAGCCGCTGTAATTTTAATGTTATAGCGCTCTCTGAATTCTGCGTCTGACGATATATATATATATATGCTGCAAACCCACAAGGAAAAAGAAAAACGATTCCAATGCCTTTCGTGTATTCAAAGCTACACGAAAGGCCTTGGAATCGTTTTTCTTTTTCCTTGTGGGTTTGCAGCATTCATTCATTTCACGTGTTTTATTGTGAAATTCATACCATATATATATATATATATATATATATATATATATATATATATATATAAAATGAAGTAATGAAGGTGTCTTTATCGGTTCATTCTTTCCATAGATTTAATTTCAATGATCACATCTCAAGGTGTATGAGTGAATTGCTCATTTACACGCTCTATCACGACAATATTTTCAATTAATATTTGCAAGCATTCTACTCGATCCTCAACTTTCCCCATTTTGGATAGGGAAATGAACATATAATTTGAGCGGCTGCAAGTCGTAACAGAAATATCTTCATCACAGCCCCCTCAGCTCAGTACCACAGGGAACAGTATTAGCGCAGCATATATATATATATATATATATATTATAATATATATATATATATATATCGGTCGTAATATAACCTAACCTAGCGTAGCCTAACCGGTACATAATATAGCTTAACCTAACCCAGCTTTATTCTGAGTTTTTCTACAACAAAAAACTAATCCCAGGACTCATTCTTGTTTGTAATAACATAACCTAACCTAACCTAACCATAGTGTATTCTCTCTCGTTTATAATATAACCTAACCTAGCACAACTGAACCTAACCGGCCATAATATAACCTAACCTATCATATCTTAGCCGGGACATAATATAGCGTAACCTAACATAGCCTAACCTAACCTAACCTAGCACAATTGAACCTAACCAGGACATAATATAGCCTAACCTAACCTACCCTGTATATATATCGACCCATGACTCTTTATTGTTTATAGTAATATAGCCTAACCTAGCCTAACTTAACCACAGTGTATTCTTTCTTGTTTATAATTTAATTAGTAATCTAATTTCCTTTTATTTTAAATATTTCTACAACGAAAAAATTAATCCCATTATGTTTTTAATTGTTGTCTGTTTCCTTCGTGGTTATTTCGTCATATATATATATATATATATATATATGTTTATATTTGCACATTTCTTGTACAGTTAGGATTTTCGAAATATTAAAAACTTTTAAGAATTGCCTGCTGGTTCGAAACCCGGTGTCGGCAGACGATATCTTAGCATTCTTACTTTTAAAAACTGTCAGGATATCTGCTTGTGCTTAGAATTTGCTCTTAGCTCAACATAGCTTTATTCTGAATTTTTCTCCAACGAAAAAATGTAATCCCATTATGTTTTTCATTATTGTCTGTTTCTTTCGTGATTATTTCAGCATATATATATATATATATATATATATATATATATATATATATATATGATGTGTTTTTGTTTGCACATTTCTTTTACAGGTAGGATTTTATAAATATTAAAATCTTTTAAGAATTGCCTGCGGGTTCGAGACCCGGTGTCGGCAGACGATGTCTTAGCATTCTTACTTTTAAAAACTGTCAGGATATCTGCTTGTGCTTCCAATTTGCTGTTAGCCTAACATAGCTTTATTCAGAATTTTTCTACAACAAAAAATTTAATCCCATTATGATTTTAATTATTGTCTGTTTCCTTCGTGATTATTTTGGCATATATATATATATATCAAGTCATCCGATAAGTAATGTTTTTTAGATCGGAATTTGAAGGACAAAAAAAAACCTAACTGAAACTTTTTAATCTAGTATATATTTTCCATCGGAATCAATGACACTATGCCAACGTCCTATAAGCTTTTCAATGCCATGTTTATAAAATTCAGGTGGTTTTGAGGCAAAAAACTTACAAAAACTGGTGTGCAGCTCATCTAAAGAAGTATACTGCTTCTCGTCAAGATAGTTTTGCAGACTCCTGAAGAGATGATAATCTGAAAGCGCAAGGTCTGGAGAATATGGAGGATGTTGAAGTTTTTCCCACCCAAGCTCCTCAATTTTTGCAGAAGTGATCCGAGCAGTATGAGGACGTGCGTTGTCGTGGTGGAACACGATTCCTTTCCGATTAACCAAAGAAGGTCTCTTTTCTTTTAGTGCAGTGTTCAATCGATCCAGTTGTTCACAGTAGACTTGAGCGGTGATTGTTTGGTTGTGTGGTAAGGTTTCAAACTGTATTACACCACCTTTATCCCACCAAACACTAAGCAACACCTTCCGAGGGTGAAGATTTGGTTTTGGCTGTGGTGTGGCTGGTTCTCCGGCACAAACCCACTGTCGACGGCGCTTAACATTCTGGTACAGTATCCACTTTTCATCACCATTCACTAAACGGTGCAAAAACGGATCTTGGAGTTCACGGGAATGAAGAGCGGTGCTAATAGTTACCCGCACCCTCAGATTGTCGACCGACAATTCATGTGGCACCCATTTTCCTAACTTAGACACTTTCCCGAGTTGTTGCAAATGTCGATGGATGGTGGACGGGGATGAATTGAGTTTCTGGGCCAATTCTTCGACAGTTGTTGAACAGTCTTCTTCAAATGCGGCTAACAGCAGGTCATCATCAAACTCAGCACGGCGACCAGAGCGTGCTGCATCTGTCAAAGAGCAGTCACCATTCCTAAACTTTTGAAACCATCTTTGACATTTCCTCACATACAGAATATCGTTGCCATAAACGTCCTGAATGTTTCGCGTCGCTTCACTAGCTCTATTCGCTTTTTTGAACTCGTAAAGCATTATATGCCTGATATGCTCTTCTGATACCGCCATGTTTATGAGGGGTTCACATAAAGCAAAACACACGTCTTCACTGGTCAAGGTTTGTAAAGTATGTAGCGAAATACGATAGATCTCCTCTTAGATATAACCTTCGGAAAATTTATGCTTAAACTGAGTAGGACTAGTTTAACCTTAATCTATCGTAAAAAACGACATTACTTATGGGATGACCTGATATATATATATATATATATATATATATGATGTTTTTCTTTGTACATTTCTCGATAATTTAAAGAGAGCACCGCAGTAGGACTTTAGAAATATTAAAAACTATTAAGAATTGCCGGCGGGTTCGAGACCCGGTGTCGGCAGACGATGTCTTAGCAGTCTTACTTTTGAAAACTGTGAGGATATCTGCTTTTGTATTATAATTTTTAAAATTCGTGGTATTTTCTCTTATTGTAGCTCGTTGATTAAACTTTATTTTTACTTAACTTTATAGGACCGACGCGGATCTTGATCGTGTTATAGCTACTTTTCGTTTTGATGAAAGGGGAATAAGTGATATGGATGGTTTACCCCATAACCAAACCAGCGATCTGAACACATAGGTCGAAAACATGTACAAAGCGGAACCAGTGTCCATTAAATAAGCCTTAATGGCTACAAATAGGCCTTTACACAATACAGCGGTTGCTAACATATGGAAACCTTTTTTTGAACTGTCTGCATACCATTTTATCACTCATTTCAGTGTCGCACAAATCGAATAATTTTTTAAAATTTAAAATCCCTTCCCACGTGACATGTGCATGAGAAATGAGAGGGCGTACATTCCGCACGTGTTACTATAATATACTTGAAGGTGATACGGGTTCCACACAATCACAGGTACATGTATTTGCTCGATAAACTGTAAAACCACAGAATCATTCCAGGGCTGAGTGCCGAGTGAGTCAAAATAGTACATTGTTTCCTTATTTTTAAAATAGATTGCAAACCAATGAATCCCCTCACCCCCCCACAATGTCGGTGTTGACGATAACCCCGTACCAGTTTCTTGTAGTTGGCAATTTCAATATTTCATTCTTCGCAAACACACCGATAAATTTGGAGCGTGTGATTCGTTCACTTTTCATCACTCTCTGGAGCGTATTCCCGTCCATTTTAAAAGTCTGTGACCACGTTCCTGAAACGGTCAACTTCTGTTAGTACTTGTGATTCGAGGTACACGAGTACATTAATAGGGACGTCTATAGGCTTGGCAAATTCCAACCTGACTGAAATATTCCCACTCTTTTGTGGACTTAAGTGCGTATTTACGCCAACAGAGAAGTCAGGCGAGATATCAAATGAATAAATGTTAAATTCTTGGACAAATTCTTTCTGCGTTACACCAAACCCAAGCTCATCACAGCCACCTGCATTATGAGCCAACTACTATAAGCTCTCGCGCAGAGCGGGAACACAGCGTCTGGCGAGTAGTCCGTAATCATAGACCCTCCCAATGCAACGCCATTTAGGTATAAAGTAATAATTTTAAGGCCGAAATTCTCGAATTTAAAGGCACACTCTTTATATTTTCCATTCGTCGAGGCGCGGTCCTGCATTCCAATTACTATCCTTTTAGGTAGAACTCCAAAGGCCACGTTTATTAGTTGCTTCGAGGCCAACCCGGCGGGGACCGTATATAGTTTGATCTGTACCCTGTTAATTGGGTATTTTACTATGGCGTATATTAAGTCTTTCTCAATCTCTACTTGTTTTGGCGAATTTAATTTCACTCGGCGTATACGCCACCACGCATTTTCCCCTTTGCATCTTTGATAATTTCGTCCCGTGTACGTTTTAAATGTTTTTTTAGAGCTTCTTAGCCTTAGTTCCACCCATTATGTCTTCTACCGCGTTAAAACCTGTTTGTATCGCCTTCCTCCCTAGGTACGTGGCACCCCTCTTCAACAGTGGGACAGCGGTGCGTAGTGTGGATAAAAAAATGGATCCAAGCCCACTCCCACGCTGGTATCTCACTCCTCGATAGACTGTGAATGGCCTTCGGTTCATTATAAACGACGATAGTGTAGTCTCACTGATAAGTTCCCATCACCAAATGGGAAATTTTTTCACTCAATCGTTTTTATATACATCGAGATGTTGGTTAATAGATTAGTCGCAACATTCACATAATGGGGCGTCACATGTAATGCTCAAACTTTTCCCTCTATGGTTGGGGATGTGTGCAATGCGCAGCAGGCGCGCCTGGGTGTCCCCAACAAATTGGTGCACTACGATATTGCTGTAAATATAGCACATGTCTGGAGGTGGAGAGCTTTCACCCAATTCCTCTATCTTCAATTGATACATTAAGCTGGACATGTCATGTGTGCCTCGTGAAAGTATATCTTTGGAGAGCTGCGCTATATCGGCACTCGGCCACGATTGTGAAAAGCTCTTTATCTTTAATATTTCTACTAAGCGTTGATTTCAACTTCAATGTGCATGCAGGCGTGTCTATGTTTACGACTTCAAAAAGTAAATCGTTTGTCAGGTACGACTTTTCAAGACTCTTATTTAACCCCGTCACAATGTCCATGGCTGTATCATAATGGCCGATTCCTAGCGAAACATTTGTGCTATAGTACTGTATCTCACCGAACAGTACTGATTTCATAGTATCGTCTAAGGTTATGTCTAATTTTTCGCACTCATCGATTCTTCTAAGGATCAGAAATATGATTTATTCACTTTCAAGATTTAAAAATTTGGAGACTAACTGAAGTTCACATAAACCCACCTCATACGAATCACGCTCCAATTCAATGGGTCCGTGGAGTTCTGTCACAAAGTTGGTCAGGGTGTTGTTAGGTTTTACAGAGAGAGAAGATGAGGACGGGAGTGTGACATAAAAGTGGCTAGGCGCCATGTTGCATACTTTTTAAGCTTCATTATTGCAGCAGCTTTTATATAGGTGTTGAAGCTTTCCTGGTAACCCAGCCATTTCACCAGGTACATTTCACCTTTAGGTCTCATAGCACGAAATTTAAAAATCTCTTGTGTCCATCCTTGCTCAAATCCCTTCGCGAATTTATTTCCCGAACGTGATAGCCTTACATACCCATTGATTTTTAAGTTTGTAGACTGCGGTGGTGGTGCTCCATCTCTTCTCACCTCTGGCAACGTACCTCTTTCTAAAACTTTGTTAGGTGTTGTGCCAATCGTACGGTAGTGTGAACGGATGTATGATGAAGCCAGTGACCCGAGAACGCTTACATAGTTGTATGTGTTTTTATGTGAAAAATAGGGATGCATGCGTTCCTTTACGGTACATTAAACTCTTTCAGCTAAAGAGGCCTTATGTATAGAACTGCTAGTGTAGTAACTGATATTAAACTCTGTCAGCATGTTCTGAGAAGCGCGACCTATAAATTCTTTCTCCATATCCGTAAAAAAATAGCCAGGAACACTTTCTTCTTTTAACATCAACGTTTTGGTCGCTTTAGCAACTGTTTCAGGCGATTTATTTTTCAGTGGAATTAACCACAGATATCTAGAGAATACATCTACCTTGAATAGAATGTAGCGGTATCCGTCATTATACACTGAATATATTTGCATGACTGTTAAATCCGCTTGCCAAATAGAGTTAATCGAATCCGCTGTTGTCTTGGCCGTTTTAAACGTTTTTCTCACCGGTTTATGAAGTGTATAAGCATCCTGCTCCCGCAGAAACCTCTCAACATCTTTTTTCCCTACTACGTAAACACCTCTGTACAGTCTATTAACGCCACCATAGGAGGTGGGGTTAGAAATGTCATATTAGCGTTTACTTAATATATTAGCCATTTGCGTAATTTAGAGACACGTGGAAAAGGTTGGCCGTTTGTTCTCTTCTTTCTCTTCTTCAGAGACGCTGCTGCTGGGGGCGATGGCGTACTCAGTTGTGACACATGCGAGACTTGATCCAGGTCTTTAAACCTATTCAAATTACCTATCAATATTTTGGGGACATTTATTTGTTGTAGTCTTCTTTTAATGTGCTTCCATCCTGTTCGTGAGGGCCTGTCCCACTTTCTCACCAGATCATGTACAATATCAACGATATTGGATCCTTGTACCCTTGTTCCTTCAACAATGACCTCGCCTGTATCAGCCCACTGTATGATTGGGTCCTCACTCAATAAATTATAAAGACTTAAGCCTTTATTCCTCAATGTATGTGGAAGACTGTTTTTTAACACATGTTCAATGTGTTGTGTTCCGTTGTTCTTTGGTTGGTCATCTCTAACGTCGGGCCCAGGTCCTGTGTCGCCATGCTCAGCGCTACTCACGCATTGCCTAATAATCACAAGGAGCTCTGTATGATACTTATAATGTTCGTACTCATGAAGAAATTTCTGCAAAGCCTCTTGGTATAACAGCCTTTTCTCATCAGGTGACTTTTCACTGTTTAATAGGGCTAGCAACTCGCTTTCCATTCTTTTAAGCCTACTTTTTCGAGGTTCTAGAACCCTGTCTGCAATCTTTAAACTTTGCAATGAAGCATACACCTGGTGCGGAATCACAACCACCTTCTTCATTATATTAATCTAGTCAGTAAAGGATCCAAAACTGAAAATAAGATGGGTAGGAATGATCCTCCTCTTTGTACAATAATTCACTTTTTCTTACCCACAGTTTGACTTTTATGAGCGAGCGCTCGTATTATGTTCTTGTAACGACCTAAGCGAGCCTTCTGAGGGGGTTTCATTGGCACATTACATTTTATAACATTAATACGGAGTTCACAGATGCATTTTAAAAAGTCGGAGTCGATATTTTTAACAAACAACTGTTGCAGTGCACGGGGCAATCGTTGATAGATTTTTATTAATGCACGATATTTCTTCAGCCTATTTGTCATTCTAGAATATACACCGTTTCAGGTTAACTTGGAAATATATTCGTTCTTAGAAGCACCCTAAACGTGTTTCGCGGGTGAAGGTCACAAAGCAAATAACCATAACGCTGGGTTGTGGCTTCTTTACAAACCTTCAAAAACTCCTTACGTTGATTCGGGAACATTTGATTGGCTAATACCCCAATTTGTGACACATCTCTACCTTTTGCGAATAAGACTAGATATTGTGTATTTAGCGACACATCGCGCATGTATCTATTTTTGAAAAATAGATTCTGGTTGATGAAGAATACGCTTCTGTTAAGATGGTGCGAGAACACTGTAAATGTCTCGGCAAACGTTTTATCCATTTCCAACGTGAGATTGTCAATTACAATAACTGTATGCGCATTACCTTTTAACGAATTAACGTCATATACACCCTTGTGGAACAAAATTTCATCTTGGTACTCGTTGAACACTGACTGATACGTCGAATAGCACCATACTACTTTATGCATAAATTTTGAGAACATCTACCCCTTATCTTTAATGATTTTAAGCATAAATACAGTTTTTCGACATCCTGTAGGGGCAGATATAATACATGTGGAGGGGCTTGTGAACCTTAATTTTTCTACAGTTTCCATCTCTAACACGTCTCACCCCTAAGTGGGTCATTTACAAAATATTACAAATTTTGAGTGCTGTTCCTTATATTTTGTTTTTCTTTTTCCACAGAACCGTAAATGACGACGATGTACAGCCCCCCATCATCGATATCACAGACGAACCCGATGACCGTGCAGCTACAGAACTCTTTTCCGCTGACGAACCCTCACCAGCGACACCTGTAGCATGCGACGGTTCAAGCGGAAGCATGATGAAGAGCCCGCCACGTCAGGTATAAAGCGTGCCAGGATTGCTCCGGTTGTTAGACCCCCAGAAATAGAGCCACAACCCTCTACGTCTTACGACACAACCCCCATAACAGTACCTTCGTCAAATATGCCCCATTGTTCAGTTTCGGGTACTTTCTCCACAGCAGCTTCTCATACTGTGGAGGATGGTATAACATTCGAGTTGGTGCGCACCGCTACCCCCACCCCTGCAATGACTAGAAATCGGTAAGTGGTCAGGGTTGACCCTGGATCCCTGTATACCAACGGACCGCGGCGCGCATTTGAACGTGTTGTGGAGTTTGCCCTTAAGAACCGCGACGAACGTGAAGTCTGGACGAGGTTATCCTTCAGGTTTGGGTCAGATGAGGAGGACGATTTTTGGGTAGTAATACCGTTCAGACGTTTGGCGGCTATAGATATAGAATATATCTTGGGCCGTATAATGCAAGCCTCTCAAAGTAGTACAGCCTTCAATATGGACAACTTCATGGTAGATATTAACAGAGTATTCCGTGTTGCGGGTCATAGTGCCACACCTTATACTCTTAATTTCAATTCTCGTTATTTAAAGAAAACATTTAAACGTCGATTGTGGTTGTGGCTTTATAGCAATAGTCTTAGCTCATATGTTCACCGTGCTAAATACGGAGACGCAAAAAATTTGGCTGCCTTTGGTTGTGCAGCGTGTTCGTAAACTGGCTTCAGATTGTAAGCTTGAGTTTGAGTGTAATATGGGTCCTGAAGAACTGAGAAGTGCCGAGCAGGAAATGAATGCACGTATAGTCGTATTTGGAATGGTTGATCGCCGTAGGACTGTGTATATTTTTAAAAGCAGCGTGAGAGATCGTATAAGACTTCTACTTATTTTAGGGTTGTCAGGAACATTTTATCTCCCCATCCGTAACATAAGGGCTCTCTACGCCAGTTATGATAAATATCGAAAATATGGAAGGCATCATGTTTTGTGTAAGGCAGTGTTGCACAAACTTTTTGATGTGAGGGCCAAGCGAAGAAAATAACTTAATGTATTAGCCTACTTACTTTCCATGTAAGTCATAAATTGGGTCAGTTTTATATTCTAACTTTTTCATTGAATTGAAAAAAAAGACCCGTGGGGCCACTGAAACGACCCGTGGGGGACACATTTGGCCCGCGGGCCAGGGTTTGTGCTGTAGTAATGCTTAGTTAAGAATATTAAATTTTGTTTAATTAAATAAGATAATGTTTAATGTAAATCATTTACTAATAATTATGAAACTAATTGTTTAAAATGGGTAGGGTTGGTAATACTGAATAGGCTTTGAGTGGACTACTCTATAACGGTTTTCAGTCTTGAGGTAGACGCGATACGCGTAAGATTTAGAGACATGTGATCTTAAAGTTAAATTGTTTTGCGCCCTCTCCGACCTAAATATATTTAGTAATATTTCATACTCGCATATCCCCTAATTAACTAAACCACTTTCGAAATTAATAAAACGTAATAAGTGTTAATAAGAGTATTAATATACCTTCCCCCCCCTTCGTTTTGTAACGGTCTTTTAGAGTCAGAACTCGGCGTCGCTACCGGAATAATTATACTGCACGGCGAAAATGAGTAACGAGTGTACAGTTAAATGAAATAAAGAGCAATAGAGATATAGTAAAGTAGGAAGAAGCGTAAAAATAATGAAGAAAAAAAATAATAAAAGTTCACTACATCTGGTGGCTAGCGGGTCTTACATCATATTTTGTGAGGCTTACCCACGTGTTAGTATTTCGATTAAAATTCTTAAAACCCGGTATAATAACAAATAGCGTTAATGAATATTTTATTTCGATTATTAAAATATCTAAATGCAAAGTTTATCCCGCTTGCAGGCAAATTTCGATTTTCATTCCTTAAAATTCATTATAAATGAAAATTCAAAATGGCGCGCCCATTGTTTTCCAAATTATTCCGAGTCGCGTCGCTTCAAAAGTTTCGTTCATTCGGTCGCGGAGAGGGTATAGTTTGAAAATTATCGTGCTGCCTGAAGACTCAATTTCTTTTTTTTTTTCATCTCTACCTTTCAGCTTACCTTTTTAACTTTTTGTTTAAAACTTTTGGAATTAGTGAAAATTGTAATAATCATAATAATAAGAATAACGATTTGTACGTAAGTGAATTGTTAGTTTAAATAGTGATACACGTTTTATATGGTCTTTAAAAATGTTTTAGCGAAAAATTGTACCGATTCAAAACCATTTCATGAACATGAGAAATTTTCTGGGTTTCATTAGCAGATTTTTGATTATATTTCGATTGCCTGTATATAATAATAGGATTATTTTGTAAATATAGGTTTACGGGCTTTTTGCTTTGCTCGCTTCGCGCTAAAATAGGATTACGTTACAGTTAAGGGACAAATCGAAAAATAAATCTTAAAGATATTAAAAATTGTCAGATTGGGCCGTATAGGATTGTGTTAAATTGTGTTGTGAAATTTTCTATAAAAGTTGTTTTGGATATTTTTTTTATACTCATTAATTATATACAATTTGGTAGGTAAGCTGGTTATCTATTTTTTTTCCTCTGTTTCTTTCGTTTATTTCACGACAATTCCGACATATTTGGTAAAATGGCTATTGTATCGTACTTAAGAAGAATTTCTTGTAGGCCTATCGTAAAATATTGTTCGGAGATTAACCGTTATTACGGTATGTCTATTGAGTAGTAAATTTTTAGTTATTTAACAAAATTTTCATTGGTTTAACATAAATAAGCATAGGATTTTTCTTTAAAAAGCACAAATGTTGACTTAAATTTAATAGCTCTTTCACGCATAACATTGAATTTATTAATTATAGGCCTAAAAGCGGCAGTAAATTTTATTTTTATTTTGGCGGCCAATGTGAGTTACGGTACACATTTTACTAAATCTCGATATTATAATTTTTTTGAATTACAGAAATTTGTGTAGAAAAATTTTCTTTACGTTTTATAAATTCATTCAATAATCAATTTATTTATACAGTAGGCCGATTTTTATTTTTTTTCCAGTTCAATGACAATGGTAAAATTTTTAGTTCAAATTTAGATTGTATTCTAAAAAGGATGTTTTAATTTGAAATTTAATTTGGAATTAGAAATGAAAAATGTCCTTTTTTTTAGTTTGAGCGTTTGCATGGAAAATATTACGAAATTATGTTAGGATATAATGCAGTTTCATTCGGTTACGTAGGGATATTTGTATAGAGGTTCGCTTACAAACAAAGCGACCGCTCTCAATTAGGAAATGTTTTAGTTTTGTTTACAGTGGTGTGTGTAATTTTTTAGTACATATGATCTATTCTTATTTAGTATAACGATAAAATTTGTATTTTCACTTGGAAACGATAAATTACTGAGATTTCTGTGATTTGAAAACCATACTGAGGTTTCTGTTGAAGGAGAGAGTTGTATCTCAGATGTAATTTGCGAATTGCAAGTTCAATTCTTATGAAATTTGACGTTTCAAGTTGGAATTACTGTATTAAAATAATTTTTGGTAGTAATATTTAAATTTTTTTTACTTTTTAATAACTGTTTAGAAAATTATTATTGTTTAAACCTTCAGTCGGAGTTAACTAGTGCATTTGAAACATTGACTCAAGTGTACACTCGGAAATGGATCCTCGTAGATAGCCAGTAACGTTTTTGTGGCGTCTGTGTGCTCCTCCTCAAAGCAAGAGGGTTCATGATTGTCAGAGAATGGATGACATGAAGTTTCTGGGGTTCATTTTTGTCTTTTGTATTTAGAGGTATTGAGGTGATTTCTGACAATAGTTTGAACAATAATAATTCTTAAATTATACTAACAGTTACTATGTATGGGCGCTTTTATATTTATACTGTACAATTTTGTTTAGCGTTTTATGACTTTTTTTTTATCTTCTCTGCTGTGACTGCCATAAGTGACCTTATTGGTAACTAGATTTGATTAAATTTTTGCGAAAATTTTTATCTTTTTTTTTCCGTGAATTTGGCCAGAGCAAATGTGTAGTTAGTATTTCGAAGTGAATTGTCGAAAGAATTTGATAAATTAAATATGAAATGATAAGCAGTACAGAAACACGTTTAGAATAAACTTTTTTTTTCAAAATTGCAAGACTCAGTTTGGGGTCAACCAAGTTGAATCCGAGTTCCATCAAGTGAGTTTAGTCGACCGGATAGGTGATCGATCACCAATGAGAGAGAGAGAAGAGAAACCAGAATGCGCATGGACTTGGCGCAGGATGGTTTCGGAAGAGAAGAGAGAAGAGAGGAACCGAATGCGCAGGGACTTGGCGCAGGACAGTTCCGGAAGAGAAGAGAAATTTACGTGTGCAGCGTCTTGGTACACGAAAGTTTCGATCGAAGATGGTCTACTGGTATTTTTCGGGCAGTAGCTGGTCACGTTGCTCGAATGCTTCGCTAAATATGTGTCAACAAAGCGCGCGGTAGACAAGCCACGAGAGCCTTGAACGGGCGCCTACGACTGTACTGTCCATACAGACATACAGTAGGTTCGTTGGGAAACGGCCTACGGCGGAGTCATCGTTTGATTGTTGCCAGTAGAAGAGTCTTTCAGCTGGACGTAGGAAGAGCAGCGTTCACCGACAAAAGTGGAGATGAGACAAGGCGAGTTTCTTCATCGACTTCTAGAATTGCAAATTCCGTCCAATTCCAGCGCGTGGTCCCGCTTTCAGATATCTCCCCCCCCTGATCCTTTTAGAGTTGGACGTCTCTTGTTTTTTTTTTTTTTTTCGCCATTGGAGAGAGAGCGGAACCATTATAGCGTGCTGCCCTGTTGCATATTGATTGATGCAATCCCTTGCATTCTAGCGAAGTGAGCAGGAGAGCTGCGATTGAAAATTGAAATCCGTTGTCAGCGTGCGGAGTGTCATCTAAACAACGTCCAGCAAATAAATGTACTGATTATTATCTAATGAAATTATAAGTGAAAAGGGTCCGATTATTGCCCATATTTGTTGTGTTTTTCGTGAAATAGTATGTGCGCTCTTGGTCAGTATTTTATGTAAACTTTTTCTTATTTTTTTTCTATGTTGCCCTGATAGTAACTGTATAACTATATAAATAATTGTTTCGAATGTAAAGCGATCGTTGATGAGAAATCGCGGGAATAGATTGTGAACTTGAGATTTGTGTAGCCACTGTAAAAAATTTTCTGTTATTTTTTTTGGCATGTATAGATTAGTTACAGGTTGTAATTTAATTATTAGAGTGAAATGTTATTTTATGCAAATGTGAAAATTATAAAGTTTTCGGTTTTATAATATGATACAATATATGTATGGGAATTGTCATTCTATTATTTCTTGTCTATTTCTAAACATTGAATAAGTGTTAAAGTAAAAAAAAAAAAAAAAAAAAAAAAATTGCAAAATATATGTTTGTTGAATAAATTTATTGACATTGTTAAGCGATATTAATAAGTTTTCCTAATGGAAAAACTTATTTTCAAGGGGGTGATGCGAGTGTAGTAATGCTTAGTTAAGAATATTAAATTTTGTTTAATTAAATAAGATAATGTTTAATGTAAATCATTTACTAATAATTATGAAACATTGTTTAAAATGGGTAGGGTTGGTAATACTGAATAGGCTTTGAGTGGACTACCCTATAACGGTTTTCAGTCTTGAGGTAGACGCGATACGCGTAAGATTTAGAGCCATGTGATCTTAAAGTTAAATTGTTTTGCGCCCTCTCCGACCTAAATATATTTAGTAATATTTCATACTCGCATATCCCCTAATTAACTAAACCACTTTCGAAATTAATAAAACGTAATAAGTGTTAATAAGAGTATTAATATACCTTTCCCCCCCTTCGTTTTGTAACGGTCTTTTAGAGTCAGAACTCGGCGTCGCTACCGGAATAATTATACTGCACGGCGAAAATGAGTAACGAGAGTGTACAGTTAAATGAAATAAAGAGCAATAGAGATATAGTAAAGTAGGAAGAAGCGTAAATAAATAATGAAGAAAATAAATAATAAAACGTATCACTACAGTGCATCACTGGTGTAAGGGATCTCTTTTTTTGCTGATGATATGGTGAAACATTGTAAGGATTGCTACATGGTATATGAGCAGTGTAAAAGCCCCAAATGTGAAAGTCGTATAGTTGAAACCGAAAAGAGGGAATGTAATGTATGTAGATGTACATTTTTCAATAACAAATGCTTTGAGCTCCATAAATCAAATGGCATTTGCAAGAAAATGAAGATTTGTAAGTGCGGTACGTTTCACATGATGGATAATTGGGGAATTTCAAACATAAATAAGATGAAATTCACTGTTCTACATGTCATGAAAAATATAAGGGGGACGGAGTAAAGCATGTATGTTATATGAAAGATGCTAAGCCTAAAAATAGCCTTTGTATAATCGTGTACACGTGTACACGAACGCTGAACCCAAAGAGGTTATTCCACATTTATCGTAAGTCAGACTATCTGTGATGAGTGCATGGAGATCGTCTGTGATGAGTGCTACAAATGTGGAAAACGGACAAACGTTTTTAAAACGAATGCACACGGCAGCCCTGTGAAACTCTTTGTATCCTATATTGTCAAAAAAATGACTGTGTATATTCTTGCCTATAACTGGGCGAAATTTGACACACAGTTCCTTTATAAGGAGCTGCTTTAACACGAATCGTCTGCGATATTTACAGGTGATCCCTTGAAAAGAGGCAACAAACTTATACAGATTCAGATAAGAGGTAATGTACAGTTTAAAGACACCCTGCTGTTCACACCTTGTAAATTAACAAAGCTGCCCAAGGTCATGGGCGTAGCCGCTGAAGTTTCAAAAGGGTATTTCCCTTACACATTTTTCATTAACGAAACTTTGAATTACGTAGAACTACCTCCACCCAAACACTACTCTAACGAAACCAACATGAGTGATAGTGAGCGTGAAGATTTTGACCGTTCCTACAACAGTTTTAATGAAGTTAATCCATACAATGTAGCCGATGAATGTGAACGTTATTGCGTGAATGACGTACGTGTACTTAGAGTATGCTTTCAAGCCTTTAGAAGGATGTACATAACCTGTTTCAAATGCGATCCCCTGCAAGTCGCGACCAGGATCGTCTCATTATGTTTTACAGTGTTCAAGAATAACTTCATGCCTAAAGACACCTTAGCAATCATTCACAGAAACAATCCCCGCAGTTATGGGTACAAGGCTATTTACTGGCTCATACACCTACAGAAACAGACCGGAGTATACATAAAACATGCCCGCAACACGGGTGAAGTAACCGTTAAAATCAATGGTCGTGTTTTATGGGTGAGAACACTGTGTATTCCTTTAACGGCTGCTGGTGGCATGGATGCCCGAACACTGAATGTGCCGTCACAGGGGACCTTTTTGGAAGATCCCCCACCGACAGCCTCGCATGGACCCGTAACCGTGATCAACTTATAGGCTCCCAGTTCACTACCAAAATCGTGTGGGAGCATGAGTATGATGCACGGATGAAAACAGATGCCCATTACCGTAAAGAAATAAGGGCCATCAAACGTTTAATGGTGTTGGAACCCCTCGAATGCGGTGACAGCTTGTTTGGAGCGCGCACAAACCCATTCAAGCTATACTTTCCGCCTACAGAGGGCGTGAAGCTCCACTACTACGACTTCTGCTCTTTATACCCCTACTTGATGAAGAACAGTCGGTACCCCTTAGGTGCACCTGAAAAATTGGTGGGTCCCACCATACCAACCATCGAGGAGTTTTCAGCTAACTTGAATGAGCGATACTTTGGACTCTTTTTCGTAGACGTGCTCCCCCCTCACGATTTATGGATGCCGATCTTACCCGTCATTATAGATCACAAGCGTGAAGTGCGCAGAAGAGAACAGCGGCGAATGTAACCATACAACCAACCAGCGTAAGATCAGAGGTATACAAGCCCTGAGCTGGCCCTAGCCGTTCGCCACGGGTATAGAATATTGAAGATACATGAGGTGTGGAGGTTTCAATTTTCACACCATATATAAACGCCTTTTTGAAGGATAAAGTAGAAGCATCAGGATATCCGGAAGGGGTTGATACCGAAGATGAAAAAAGGCTTATATTCAGCGTTACAGTGCTCATGAAGGTATACAGCTCGACCGATCCCAAATTGTTAAGAATCCTGGTAAGCGCTTTAGTGCAAAATTGTGTCTAAACAGACTTTGGGGGAAATTTACACAGAATACAGGCAAAGGGAACGTTCATTTAGCACAAAGTTATAGTGAGGTCTGGGATTATGCCAACGCTCCCTATAAAGAGGTTATGGAGATCGAGAATGTAGGTATTACTTACATAATAAAGTCCAACATCACCGAATTGGCCACAGATACCTCACGGGTTACAAACACCTGTAGCCAGTTTCACAAATGCCTACGCCCGCATCAAACTTTGGGGTCTACTGCACTCTCTTGGACGGAGGGTGCTGTACGCTGCCACAGATAGCGTGATACTCACAGCGAGGGAGGGTGAATACATGCCTGCTATTTGGGAATTCCTCGGAGATCTAACTGATGAGATCAAGGATGAGTATGGTGATGGGCATACGCAGACTCGTTTGTGTCAACAGGGCCAAAAACCTATGGGGTAAGGGTGAGGGTGGGGGATGATATGAACTATATCGTGAAGGCTAAGGGCATCACACTTAACCATGCGAATCGTCGAGTGGTTAACTTTGACTCGTTGAAGGATCTAGTGTGCGTGGAAGATGAGGGTGACCAGCCACCCCAACTGACTGTGGGGACGCACAATTTTCGGGCGCAGAAACTGGGGTGTGTGAAGGAACTTTGGGGCACGAAGGTATGCCGTAACACTTATAGGAAACGTTACCAGGTGCCTGCTACCTATGATACCGTACCAATTGGCTACCTTAATCCTTGATTGTATTTATGTATATATATGTGTATTGATAATGATATATTTATTTATCACGTATATTTCCATCAATTAAGGTTTCATTTTCTCCTTTGCGTGCGTGCGTGTGTGTGCACAGTAAAAAGCTAAGCTCCGCCCACTGTAAGATTGGTCACGTGACTCCTGCCACTACCTGAGCATATCTTTATCCCTCTGTGCTCAATTGACCTCTGCATACCCTTGAGCTCAGACGTGTATTCTCCCGCATAGACAAAAAATAGTAATGGCTACCTTTAATATTGCGTGTTGAACGTTTATGAAGTGGTATTCGGCAAAGTGCCAAGATGTGGTGGATACTAAAAAGCTCCCTATTCCACCTTCCTTTAATACTTTTAAGGCTACATTGAGCCGTGCGAAGGGCCAAGCTGATCAAATACTCTACGGGTATTCTGGCTATGGCATTGTAGGATTTCGTAGTACAAACGATGTATTGATGTATGTTGTAGACCTAACCTTTATAAAAGCTCACATTTACCGTGAAGTAGAAGAAACAACACGTTCAGAAGATAAGCAACGGTTATGGTTAGTGAATCTTGTTGATAAGTGGTGTGACAAGCGATATTATGTCATGTTACACCATACCGACTACTTGTACCCTACCGTTCAGAATGTACATCTTGTCATCATGGAGAATCTTTAGTATTTGTACCACTATATTAATATATTTCATGACGAGGTTTGTAGTGAGGTTGTGGCTAAAGGCCTGTGACAGTTTTTAACAGACTTTAGAGACTAGTATCGTCTACTAAGCAAAAAAAAAAAAAAATGGGCATATGTTCCTTTTAAATAGTGCATCGGATTGTGAATATGTTTAGTTTGTGGAAATTAACGTCTCGTGAGTGATAAAACATTAAAGCCGGTATTGCTTCATGTAGCAGAAAAATCTGCTTGTCCAGGGGCACAAGTGTTCGAACAAGCCTATACACGCTTCAGCAGTTTATGGTGTGACTCGCTCTCGCCATCGAGCGCCCACCCATGTACCTCACACCTCCGAAACACACGAGTTCGAACAAACCCGCACAATTTTCATCAGCGTGACTCCCTCCGCCCGTCGAGCCGATCCATCCCACCTGTGGCTCATAGTCATCTCAGAGCTTCAACCGACTGGACGTGCGAATACGATGGAACTTCCTTTGAGAAGCATTCTCAACGCCGCGTACAATGTGTCCGTGACGAAGTCATTGCGCGTGTTCAGGCTTGAAACCGGCACCATTAACTATGTACTTGAAACGACTTGTAGGCAAGCAAACTCTGGTAAACGTAATGTTATTTATTAAGTGTTGAGGAGATGAATAGAGTCTTCGTGATAGTTGAGAAGTGGAGAGAGGACCGTTATAAAATACCTGCAGGCGTAGGTACAAGAAGAGAGCAGATTAGTGATGCCCCCTCATATGCCGTTGTTTGCACGTTGTGTATAAATAACGATCAGCCATGCATTAATATACGACTGATGTGGAAGAATGCATCTGATAATAACGTTCTTGTCCCTACTCGAAACCGTTTCATCATCGACAGAATGCTTGAAATCGTCAGATTCCGCAAACTGAAACCTATATTAGACGCTCGTGTTACGGATATGATTTATTTTTTTGACACGGTTCTTGAATACGCATACACCGTTCTGCTCGACGGGTTTATCGAATGTAGGAATGAACAAGGAGAGAATGGTTTAGAGCTGGATGCATATTCAAAAGGTTTAGACTCTTTGAAATATCCCGAATTTTGGTACAAAGCACTTGAGCGGTACAGGGCAGAGCTTGGCTATACTGTTCACCCTGAAGGGCTGTACCTCTATGTAATAAACAGCTGTCGTTACGACTTGGAAGATTACTTCAATTGCCGCTATGCAGAGTGAAGAAGAGTTCACGATTGAAAAGCTCGTGACGGTAAGAAAAAACCCTCGATTGGAAAGGAGTGTTTATAAACTTGTATTTAATAATGATGTTGTGGTTAACGATGACCTCTTTGTGCGTGCTTTTGATTGTATTATAGCCGTGTTTAAAGATAATTTGCCAGCGAATGTAAAGTGGGCACAGAAATAGTATTGACCGACCTGAAAGCTATTTATGTCGAGTATAGGCATCCGTATAACTTGAGCGGTGAAGTACTGCTTGGACAGTTTTACCGTGTAGTGCAAAGTAATAACGATGTGAATGTAGACTCGATTACGTGTGAGTTTAGCGTTTTCCGCTGTATCACATAAAGTATTTTGATGTATATTTATTTATTTAATTATTTAATTGTATATATATATATATATATATATATATTTCCTGTAATAATATGCAATTGATTATACGTTTCGTATATTATTATTTTCAATATATTTAATTATTTAATATAACTGTGTGTATATATATAATATATATTTTTTATTTTTTCGTGTACTAATATATTGATGGTTATACTACAACGTTTTGTATATTTTTTATTATATATTTCTCGTTCGTATTTCTTATGCTATTATTATTTTTGATCATATACATTCCATTGTATATTTATTTTCTATATATTTCGTGAAATTGAATCTATTAATTCGTCTAAATAAACAGAATGATGTAATGGTGTTTTATTTAATTCTTTTGGTTGTACACGACATTAAATTACAGCAAATGGCTGCCTTCTAAAACGGATTTCTATACCAACTGTCAAATATATCTGGATAGCACAATCTGACAACCCTAATAATGTACACCTGAACAAGCCAATTACGCCTTCTAAGTGAACTGGCTGTTTAAGTCGGAATATATGCTTTAATTAAATAAATAACCGCAATGTGGCAACTCAATAATGTACACCTAAACAAACCATTTACGCCTTCTAAGTCAAGTAGCTGGGTAAGCCAGAATATATGCTTTAATTAAATAAATAACGCAATCTGGCAGCTCAGCCAGATAAGCCAACTGGCTGGTTAAGCCAGAGTATATGCTCTAATTAAATAAATAGCGCAATCTGGCAGATCAGCCAGATAAGTCAACTGGCTGATTAAGCCAGCTGGCTGATTAGGAACATATTAAGACAACGCCCGCTCTGCTAAAGTCTTAATATGCGCTTGGCTCCTGCCAGGCGAACACCTCTCTTCCTCTCCTTTTCCTCTCTTTCTCTTGGGGGATAACTCCGCCTCCAAGTTGCATAACCCTTGTTGCTCTTGCAACATTCCTCCTCCCCCTTTGTTGCATAACATCTTGCAACATTCCCCCTCCCATTTGTTGCATAGCTTAAGCAACACTGATCAACATTTGCAATTGTATTGCACTCTCTTCTTTTGCGCCCATTCTACTGCGCACTACCTAAGGATAAATATTTGGTTAGTAGTGCACTGAATACTATTTATAATGTTGTCAGACTGAGACACAATATTAACTTAGAAGATTATGCTGGAATATGTAAAATTAAATTTTCCAACTGTCCTAAGATTTATGTCTTGAGAAGGCTACACTACATTCCTACAACCTAAGAAATGCTGAAAACAGCACCATCCTACAAACGCATAATTGAGTCTAGGCATAATTCTGATTTTAAAAAATGTTTCTCTTTTCCATAAATTTAAAAATAAAAAAAGAAAACTTCTTGAAACTATTTTGATTAAAAATACCGATAACAATAATAAATATGAAGGTTCTTAAGGTTGGGATTTTCTAATGAATTATATTTCCAAAACTGTTCTTTTTGTCAAGAGACAAATTTACTGGAGAAGTAACATAATCAATTTCAGGTACAAGACTACAAGTACAAATCTATTTTTTTCATTTTGTTCATGTGGTGTTTTTTCAGTCATATAGAAGCGAATGGAAATATCTGTTGCATATTAAAAGACCTGTCTTTAAATAATAAGAATTACATATATTATTTTAAAGAAATGATTCGTTTGGGAATTAATTTTTTTCGTCTATTTTCACTGTAACTGAATTTAACTTTTATAAAGAATTCTTAAAATGAAATATGACACTTTGTAAACACACACACACACACACACACACACACACCACACACAAATAATATATATATATATATATACATTATAACTGCAAACACGCAGTATAATTAACGTAAAGAACGACGCTTTGTATAGGAGAATTATCCGCGCAAGATGAGAGCGAAAGAACGAAACAAATGAAAAAATGAGGTAACCACCCTGGAATCGAACCCGGGATCTTCCGATTGCCGGTCAGATATGATGAGCTTTCTACTATTAACATAACTGAAGAACTCCTTAGGGTTCCCCTTACATAGGCTTGCCACCCGTAGTTCTTCGTTACGTTTCGCTAGTCTAACCTTCGCCTTCACTTCCCTACACAGGCGGACATACGCTTCAGTGTTCTCATGGGAACGATTGGCCTTCGCCCTGCTATACGCTACTTTCCTATTTCGGATAGCCGAAGCGATGTCACGATTGAACCACTTAGGCTGCGTTGAAGCAGGGGTGACCGGTTTTGAGGGTATGGCAGCAGGCTGCAGCACCATAAACTCGTCCCGGAATGCACTCCACACTCCCTCAACATCGCCGCCGACCTCTAACCCCATCTCTCCTACGCTATCCCTGAGGCTAACAAAGTTCGCCCGCCGGAGATCGAGCTTACTGCCTCTCGAGTTACTCCGCTTCACCCGAGGGACGCACACACGGAACCTAATAAGACCGTGATCACTCCCGCCCAACGATTCGTCAACGGTGAGGCCAGTGACGAGGTTGTCTTCGGTCATGAATACTAAGTCTAGAACGCTTTCGCCTCGTGTAGGCTCGTTGACCGACTGAGTGAGAAAGTTCTCATCAGCAAAGTCAACTAGCCTCCTCCCTTCAGCATCAGCAGTCCTGTTTTCCCACTTTATCCCGCGACAGTTGAAGTCTCCTAAAACTACACACACCCTATCCCCTAGCAGGCTACTGAGTTCGGTGTACAGGGCTGTATCCTCCTCGAGGAGGAGATGCGAAGGTCTGTTCATCAAGATTAACCTATAGCTCGTCCCTCCCACGTTCAGATCGACGCCAAGCACCTCCCGTTCCGACCGGAACTGGCAGTCAACCGGACTCAACGTGTCTCTGACGTATATTAGTACCCCACCCCCCCTCCCCACGGGTGCGGTCTTTGTGAAACATTCTATACCCGGGAATTTCGAACTCCCCAACGTAGTCCCTACGATCAGTATGAATCTAGGACTCGGTGATAGCAACGATATCTTGGTATTCTGATGCTAAGAGCGCCCGTAGCTCGCAAAACTTGTTCCTAATCGACCTAGAGAGAGAGAGAGAGAGAGACAGACAGACAGACAGACAGAGAGACACACAGAGAGACAGACAGACACAGAGAGAGAGACAGAGAGACACGGAGAGAGACACAGAGAGAGAGAGAGGGACAGAGACAGAGAGACAGAGAGACACACAGAGAGACAAAGAGACACACAGAGAGACACACAGAGAGACAGAGAGACACACAGAGAGACAGAGAGACACAGAGAGAGAGAGACAGAGAAAGAAACAGAGATACACACAGAGAGACACACAGAGACAGAGACACACAGAGAGAGACACAGAGACAGAGAGAGACACAGAGACAGTGAGACACACAGAGAGACACACAGAGACACACACAGAGAGACACACAGAGACACACAGAGCTTTTAAATCACACCTTTTAAATGGTTTGTGGATAAGGGCTTCACGTATGTTATTTTAGTCCAGGGTAGTTTATGTGGAGGTGTTAACGTAACTTGCACTTGGGACTGTTAATTGTAAGACAACTACCATAGCTGGGACTGAGACACGTTATCCCCTGCATACTCTACATATATCTATATACAGTATGTCTCTATATATAAATAGATAGAGTGATTAACACAATGATAATGTGGACGTCATTGATGGGGTTAGAGCAATTATGTGCACCAATCCGAACACACCTCCGCTGCCATAAGGACCACCCATTTTATACCTAACAGACTAGCTTGGGACGAGACAGAGGCGCGAGACTTCTTGTAAGCACTGTACATGTATTATTTTGTATGTTGTGTATCATTTGCAGCTATCTCTCGTAAACTAGATTTATATATATAAATATATATAATATATATGAGGACAGTCTTTATCTGATGATCTAACAGAAGTATCTGAAATTTTAAGAGCTTTGTACGAATCATCTTTCAGTATCCCAAAAACTGACAAATTGATATGCGATAGAAACGCGTTCTTTGAAGAAGAACCACAAGGGGGAAGTATAACGGATTTCGACTTTACGACGGATGGTATTACACAAGCTATAGGGAAACTAAAACACACTCAGCGGCAGGACCGGATAAATGGAATGCCACACTGATCAAAAACTGCAAGAATGTAATCGCTGAGCCCCTATACCTGATATGGAGACGATCACTAGATACGGGACAAATACCGGGCATCCTGAAGCGAGCGAACGTAGTCCCACTATACGAAGGAGGAGATCGATCCGAGGCCAAAAACTATAGGCCAGTATCGCTTACATCCCATCTCACTAAAATATTTGAAAGAATAGTTAGACAGAAAAACTGACTTCTTGGAAACTCAGAAAAAATTCAATGGTAACCAACACGGGTTTCGGTCAGGCAGATCATGCCTCTCACAACTGATAGAAAACTACAACATTATTGATTCATTTGAAAGTAATGAAAACTATTATGTACTATACCCAGACTTTGTAAAGCGTTCGACAAGTGTGACCACGGAATCATAATAAATAAACTGAAATATATGGGAATAACAGGAAAAGTAGGGAAATGGATATATAATTTCCTTAGTGAGCGGCGGCAAGTCGCTACAGTACAAGGAGTATCTTCATCAGAATCAGAAGTCCTCAGCTCACCACAAGGAACAGTATTAGCTCCACTACTCTTCATAATCATGCTCACTGACATAGATGAGGACGTTACCAGAGACAGCACAGTAACATCCTCTGCGGATGACACAAAGATCAGTAGAAAAATAAGAAACCCAGAAGATATAGGATCTCTACAAATCGACATAAACAAATGTCCCCAAATGGACAGGAAATTCAGAGAAATTCCAGAGCAAAAGATTTATGGGTTTTCATGACAGATGATGCGAAATTTGAAACACAAAATAAGATAGCAGTAAAGAGAGCAAAGAGAATAACGGGGCAGATATTGAGAACCTTTAAACGAATGGATAGGAATGTAATGATTCCTCGACTGAAAACCCTGATAATGCCCAAATTGGAATACTGCTCGGTCCTAACATCCCCAAATAAAAAAGAAGACATTAGACAGCTGGAAGGGATCTAGAGAAGCTTCACAGCCAAGATCAATGGGTGCAAAGAACTAAATTACTGGGAGAGGTTACGCGAACTAGACCTATATTCATTGGAAAGGAGAAGAGAGAGATACACCATTATTTACACTTGGAAAATAATGGAGAAACTAGTCCCTAATCTTACTCTGAACCCTATAACTCTCCAAACAACGGTGGAAAGTAGAAACGGTAGACTGTGTCGTATTCCCAAATTGAAGGCGAGACAGAGAACATCCTTAACCCTGAAAGAAAATAGTTTTGTAGTGAGAGAACGAAAACTGTTCAATCAGTTGCCCAAAGACCTAAGAAACACGAAGGGAGTTGCAGTGGAAATCTTCAAAAGAAGACTAGACGCCTGGCTCAGAACAATCCCGATGAGCCGAGCGTACCTGGCGATGTGAGGTGGAGAGCGCAAGAATCCAACTCACTACTTCACCAGGCCAACTCGAGAGGAGGGGCAAGTTTGACCTTCATGAAATGAGAAATCATCGCGCGAAACCTTTGTAAGGTTGTAAGGTAAGGTAAGGTCTGTGTATATATACATATATATATATATATATATATATATATATATATATATTACACACACATACTCGCACATATGCACACATATTTAGACACATAAACAAGGAATTACCCAAACTAATATAATTCTAGTATAAAAATGCTCAATTTGTAGCGACCTCTAAATCTGCTTGCATAGTGTAACAAGAGCAGTCTTGAGGAGATTGACATATGAAAGTTTGAAGTTTTACCATAATATATATACTATATATATATATATATATAATATATATATACCCTTTCCTTTGTTAATGTCTTCAAACGATGGTTCGGGATCAACCTACTGCGGCATCTCGCCTCACTTGCAGGACTTGATGGAGGAGAAAATTGGTTTTCACTCTCCTCCTGCCATCGTATCCACCTACGGATGGCTGTTCAGTTGGTTACTGAAATTATTCAGATTAGTGTACTATAGGTTTTGGCACCGTATACTGAGGGTATTTTCCATCTTCGTTTAAATGGCCCCGTTCCACCGCAGTTGGGACAGTACTGAATCTACTTCTCTCATTTCAGCATGTATTTACTACATTTCTGTAGTGTGGGGACACATCCCGAGAGTACTTTCCCATATATATATATATATATATATATATATATATATATATATATATATATTGTATATTACTGTGGATCCGAACGTTTTCTTCCTTCTTAGGCATTGCTCAGTTTCCTCCTTTGAATAACGAAACGATTTTCGCGTTTTTAATGGGAGTGGGATTTTTTCCCCGTGTCGACTGATTCCTCCATAGTAAGTATAGTGGCTTTGTTATATTTTTTTTTTCATTTCTTGAGAAGCACAGCACTCCATGTAATCTGGCCCCAGTGCTGTATTTTTTCTCTCTTCCAAGAATTCAAAATCCATTAATAGATTCAGATTTTCTAATTTTCGGGCTTAGGGGTGCTCGAAACCGATTTGAAATGTTCCTTAAGAAACTTGATCATCTCTTCTGTGTCATTTGTGTATTCACTTACTCGTTTTTCTAACAGACCACTTTTCTTTCGTGCAGCTTTGTCCTAGCTTTAGTCTCCTTGCCTCAGTTTTGCATCCGTGGATATTTTTTAAGGTTTGTTTCCATTGTCTTAATACTCTTCTCATTTTTATCTCGAGTTTGCTACGTTTTCTTTTTTGTCTCTTCGGAATATGATTCAACGTTTTCTATTATAAGTAGTATTTCTTTTCCAGTTTTTTTGCTAAGATGAAATTCCCAACCTCCTTATATTAATTCTGAATTTTACTTGCCCACTCTATTTTTATTAGGTTCATATTTAATCCTTTAAATTAGTGGGGTATCAATTTTTATTTTTTGGGGATTAGTTATTTTTTCTGGTTCTTAAAATATGCTATCACTTACGAACAGCTTAGAAATAGAAAAAAATCATGTATTTTACTCGATAACCCCCTGTACATGTGGTTTGAAAGATTATTGAATATCATAATGTTTATTCTAAGAGTAAATTCAAGTTTATTTAAACAAATCTTGTTAAAAAACATGAAATATCATTGAAGAAGTTAGAAATAGACCTGTAATTGATTAATTCATTACAGAATATATTTGCTAGAAAATAATGGAAAATAATATATGTATATATTTTTACATCACCTAGACAAAACAAAAATTCATAAATTCAGACATAGCATAATATAAATGCCTCTAATTACCACACATTATTTAGCACATAAGTATATTTATAGCATTACCAAAATCTTTCAGTCATTGTCATATTTGATGTAACTCTCTCTAGATAGATTTTCAAGTTAATTGCATAAGTCTCTATTGGAAGATTCTTGTAGTACTGTTTCAGTTTGAAGATATCTGACGACCTGGGAAGAGATGATGTATCTCTTGCATATCTCACTTCGATATATACTCTGCCATTTTTCTCTTTGAGTGACAACCTTGTATCATTCACAAAATCATCTACTTCACTAGTTTTGGTGAAAGGTCCACCAAGTTTCTTCAGGGTGTCTAGATCTTTGTTCTTTCTCTTGTCAGCTGCTACGTTTGCTACCTCCTTGTCACTTAATCCTTGCCTCTTAAGTTCTTGTTGTTTTCTGCTCCATTCTACCAACACGTTAGGAAGGGGACCATCTTGCTGTACTAGTTTTACATATACTTTGGCCATAGACTTGCCTTCAATCAAGTCAGTGCTTCTTCCTTTTACATGTGCACGGCTGGCCATAGGTAGCTGTTTTGCACCACGTTGACTGTGCTCATAGTTGATGCTGCCCACTGACCGTTCTGGATGCAAGTTGTTGATTGGTGCTTTCTGTAGTTTCTCCTGATCCATCGATGCTACCTGAAAAGGAATAAAATAGTACTGTACCATGAGGACACAAAAACAGCATCAATTCAACAACAATAGGACATTATAAAATTATGTATTCCACTTACCTGTCGAGGGGCTTCCGTATCACAGTCACCAAACTGGATTATGTCTCCACGTTGTTTCTGCCATCCAGCTGCTAATTTCTTCATCATGATGCTGAGACCATTTGTGACTCTTGGTTTGTAGCAGTTAACGGCTTTCGTGATTGAATTACGGATGTCTTCATTCCACAGAACCGTTTTAAACCTATCAGGTGATATGAAGTTGAATGCAGGCTCGTCAATGTTCAGAAGATCAGATGGATCCGTTTTGCATAAATCATCGTACAGCGTTGGAAATGCAATCATGATCTTAGCATAATCTATTGTGCTAGCCGATGTCAGACTGATGAATGGTTCAATCAAATGTATTCCAATTAGTGCACCAGCTAGACAAAGGATGCGAATATATTCAAGGTTACTGAATGAGCGCAGGATGCATGCAAGTTGGTTAGTGATGTGTTGTTCATACTTGTTGAGAAAATTAGAAACATCTTCATCCAAGTGGATCGTAATAGCGCACAAGAAAGTAAGCCTATTGAACCTCTCTTTTTGTAGGCGAACAGCAGCATTCTTCTTTGGCATGATGTATTGATCAGAGTCACCTGCTTTGTTCCACTGTTTATGGTCATAATCGTGTGAAACCAATCTCACTAAACAGTCCATGAACTGTTCTGTGATTGAATCATGGGATGTAACATAACTGACAAGGAAGTTTGCAAATATCTTGTCTGGTCCAATAGTGTTATCAATCTCTTTAAACACTTCAACAATTTTGGGATTAAACATTAATGTAGGATGAACTTGACATAAGAGATGTTCAGGTGTGTGATCGGTGTCAAGCATGTCAGATACAATGTTTTCGACCCCAATGTTGTGGCTTGTTGCATCAGTCATCACAAAATCTATTTTCTCATACAGAGTCTTAGGATCGAAACTGCTGACTACCGATAAAATGTTCAGGATAGTAACTCTCAGTGCTGCTAGATTTTCTCGTGATTCTGATACTAGCTGCAGCGTTTGGAAGGAATGATATTTTCCATTAATTGTGATACCTTGAACAGAAAATGACCCTGCACCCTGTTTTCTAGATTCATCATCATGATAAGTAATTGTGACTGACTCATCCGAATTCATGATCTCTTGTACTATTTCTGCCAGTACAAAGGCTTCAATAGCTTTTCCTATTTTTCGGCATGCTGATTGGGCTGGAGCTGTGTCTAAATCAATGTAATGCGCATTTTCGTCAAAGTACTTCCAGCTGCGATCGAACATGTAGTTTCCCACTTCAATAACACTAGGCAACAAATTTCAACTTTTTTTTTGTTACAGACACGTGAACTACTGATTCCTACTAAAGCGGTGATGCTGATTTCAGATCTGATATCAAAATTTCTCTATCACGTCCAGATTTTGTGTAACCGTAGATTTTGTGTAAGGTAGTGGCAGGTCATACTTATGTAATTCTTGGGAGAGAAAGTCAAGCATATCGTCAATCGGCACTTTTGTAAACAATGAACAAACATCAAAACTGATCAATTTATCGTTAGTTTCAGTATGTGCATTATTCAATTTTTCCGTAAGATCCATGGAATTTTTTACATGTGAATCAGAGATAGTTCCGAGAATGGGGGACAAGACTTTGACAAGCCATTTGGAGAGTTTATAAGTAATAGAGCCCACCGAGCTTGACTTTCTCTCCCAAGAATTACATAAGTATGACCTGCCACTACCTTCACACATTGTTTTGGAACTCATTAAGCTTTGCATCAAAGACTGTAAATTCACTTTCAATAACGAGTATTATCAACAAGTTTTTGGGATGGCTATGGGCAACCCCTTATCGCCCCTCCTCTCCAATATTTATATGGAGTTTTTCGAAATTACCTATATTCCGAGAATCCTGGGGGTTGGCATCCCTTGGTTGCGGTACGTCGACGATATTTTGTGTATCTGGCCCATGAATCGTGACCTGGATAGCTTCCTCCTTCAGTTAAATGATCAAGTCCCCTCCATTAAGTTTACTTTAGAAGTGGAGCAAGACAATTCAATCCCATTTTTGGATGTGTGTGTACATAGGGAAAGCCCAGGTTTTAAGTTTAGTATCTATCGGAAAACGACAAACAATTTGTCCTACGTACACTTTTACTCGGGACATGATACCCCACTAAGAAGGCCATATTTTCATCAATGTTTCTCCGCGCCCTTAGGATCGCCAGTCCGGAATACATCGATGCCGAATTGGAAAAAATCAACGGTATTGGAAGTGATTTGTGTTATCCATCTGCGTTTATGGAATCTTGTCTCAACAAGGCAAAACGAACTTTCTATCGTGTCAATATTAACACTCGTACTTTGTCAAAAAATATTTTAGTACTTCCATTTTTCCCGGGCTTTTTAGGCATTGCTAATGTACTTAAACTTTTGGATATTAATGTAGTATTTTCATATAACAATATTGTGAAAAATATCATAATAAAAAATAGCCCTACCAATAATTCAGGCATTATCTATAAAATTGGCTGTAAACAATGTGATTCCTTTTACATAGGTCAGACGGGAAAGGATTTGCACACACGTATAAAACAGCATCAATATTCCGTTAGAACAGGACAGTTGTCCAGTGCCCTTTTTGTCCATTTGTCAGAGTTAGCCCACTGTATTGATTGGAATAATGCTTCAGTTTTATTCCATTCAAGCAACATTGTTAATAGAAATATTCTTGAGTCTGCCATTATCCAACTTTCAAATAACTTCAACATAAGCAAAGGTCTTTTTCAACTCGATCCTGTTATTTTGAATTCCTTTAAAACAGATTTAGATAAGAAGGGTAAAACATTAAATCTTTGGTAAACTTGTCTGCTACTTTATTAACTTTTAATTTGCATTTTATTTTTTTATATATATCGAAACCTGACCATAGGCAGCAGTGTGTTAAAACCCGGGCAGAGTTCCAGTATAAATTTGTATTTTTATAATCCATTTGATCTTGTGCTAAAAATCGATATTTTTCCTTACAAATCTGTACGCCTCACTGGTAATCCTTTAAGGTTTTAATTTTTAATTTTTTATTTTTACTTCTCTGTTTATTGCATATATATATGTATGTATGTATGTATGTATGTATGTATTTGTATATATAGATATGTATGTATGTATATATATATATATATATGTGTGTGTGTATGTATGTTATTTATTTTTTCTTTTTTTTTCTTTCTGTAACCTATATATAGGCTGTAACCTTTTTATGTACTTCAGTATTCCTGAGGATGTCATTAGACGAAAGCGCTTGAGCACCATTTTGTGTTTCCTTTCCTTCGTGGTTTTATTCATCATATATATATATATATATATATTGGTGAGTAGCATGGGAGCAAAAAGGTAGAGTGCAATTGCAATGTTGATCAATGTTGCAAAGGGGATGGGGTGGGTGTGGAGGTAATGTTGTAAAGTGGTGTGGGGTATTGCCAAGAGGGGACGGGGTAATAATGCAAGGTGGAAGGGGTTATGCAACAAGGAGGTCGGGGTAACGCCAAAGTTGCATGAAGGGGGAGCTTTGGGGGAGAAGGGAGGATGACCTTCCCCCAAATGGGTGACCCTGACCTCTTTGGGGAGAAGATGGGACGGCCTCACCCCCAAAGGGGTATACCTAACCTAAGAGAGAGAGAGAGAGAGAGAGAGAGAGAGAGAGAGAGAGAGAGAGAGAGCGTGTTTCGCCTGGCAGAGCCAAACGCATAATAAATCTCTCGGCTTCAGCACCTGGTTTATAAGGTGTAAATCAGCCAGTTAGCTTAATCAGCAATTTAGCTTAATCTGGCTTAGAAGGCGTATTTGCTATGTTTAGGTGCATATTAATAACCTTCGAGCGAATTAAAAGCGTACACACACACGCACATACACTCATCGACTATATATACGCTCCCCTATTATCACACACACACACCACACACATATTTACACACACATTGGCCTTAGCAGCCATTTGGCCTAATCTGCCATTTGGCTTAGAAGGCTTAATCTCTCTTAGAATATGTAAATGGCTTGTTACGTGTACATTATTACTTTTTGAGCTGCCCCAAAAAAATTATTCGAATCGCGGTGCACAAGATGCTTTCTTATGCTCTACACAAACTAACATCCATTTCTCGTTCGAATTTTTGTATTCATTTAAAGAGAAAAACATGTATTTGTATTAGCTTCTCTCTCTCTCTCCCCTTCACCCTTCTCTGAACCTTAGACTTCCTCTTAGGCTAAGGTGGGTGGGGGAAGCAAAGTATTAAATAATTTTGTAAGTAAATGTACAAAACCTTTTGCATTTTAGTTTTTATATTTTCCTTAAATTCTTTGATGTTTTACATCATATGTTGGAGTTAAATTATTTTTTTATTTGATAAATCTTTCCAAACGAACGGAAAATTATTTATAACTTTTTCGGGGGGTTCAGAATAAAATTTCATTCATTAATAATTAGTAATTTTTATACTTTTTTATAAATTTCGGGTTTCTAGGCTATTTTTTACTGCGTAATGTACTATGCAGTATATAGTCTATGTATTTCGCATGGTTTGTAGCCACATTCTAACTCAGCTACCCGTTGGTTCAGCAATGTAAAGCGTCGTTAGGTCTGGGTAGTAGTTGGATGGGAGACTGTTCTCCGTGTACAAATGATGAAGCAATCCATGGTTCAGATAGATTCGGTTCAACGCTCAGGCCTGTTTCTATTAAGAATTATTTAAAAGAAATTGTGATATTAATAATTCGCCCGACAAGAAATAATCGTCAATAAAATGTCTCACGTTGATCTTTAGTAGTTTTAACTCATTGGGATAACTCAGTTACCTCATTGGGATACGTTGTGAAGACACAGATTAAATGAAGTCCTTAATCTGTCTCATAACACACTCTATACAGAATATTTGCGTTATCGATTTCTTTCAAATAAACTCTCTCTCTCTCTCTCTCTCTCTCTCTAGGCAATACTATAAACATCCATCACAGATTCCATTGTCAATAATTAAAAAAAATTTCGAATTATTAAAGGTTCTAGAATAAAAATCACTGTACTTCTTCAATCAGGTTTGGTGGAGATATAGAACGTGGTTCGGATTCCATGTTAAACTGTAGGTCTAAGGTGGATTGAAAAGCTTGAACTTCGTCAGAATGAACAATTCGGCCGGAAGCTAACCAAAGGATAACCAAAGGATGATATATATATATATATATGTATATATATATATTATATATATATATATAGAGAGAGAGAGAGAGAGAGAGAGAGAGAGAGGAAGGATGAAGCTGGTAGTCGTATGAGGTGCATAGAGACCAGACCCCGCAACATTTTCTGAGACGATCAATCTGGTAGGCGTATGAGGTGCAAAGAAACCAACACTATCAACTTCTTTGTTTATTTGAAATTACAATACTCTATGTCGATGTTTTACCTGAATAAATTATAGTTATATGCCTTAAGTGTGCCGATAGTGTGTTTTGCTGTTGTGGCGGTTACACGTGTTTCGATCGAAGTCCGAATAAAAGCGGTATTACAGTAAAAATCCTGCAGTTAATCAGTTTTAAACGGTGCCGATATTGTGAGTTAATTGATAGTGCATAGCGGTATTTCTTTTTAAAAAAGTAAAAATCGCGGCGTATACCAAAAAAGTAAATAAAATCAAAGTGAATTAATATATACAGCATTTGTTTTTTTATTTTTTCCGAGTCTCTTTGTAAGGAAAGTTTTGTTTTTGAAGTGCCCGCAAATATCCCCCCATTATCCCCCGCAGCCACAGTCGAGAGGACCAATCAGTGAGAAGTATACAGCGTGCCACATCCCCTACCCTGGAGTAACGGAAAATTCTTTCCCTCACACAGCTTGAGTCATCCCCCACCCAATACCTCCCATAATACCCCTTTTTGAGTCACTTCACCAACATGGAAATTAATGCATACCTGCAACTCTGTGGTATCTGTAAAGCTGCAACAGACGAGACTGAGGCGATAAGGTGCGATTTTTGTTAGCTACTTTTTGATTTTAAATGCCTAGAATGGGGAGATGAAAAAATCTCCCTTATAACGAACGCAAAGCAGTTTAATGGGATAAAAATTTTCTGCGAGAACTGCTTGACCGAATTAAACTCTTTTACGGTATTTAAAGCAGAAAGAGACTACGAGAAGAGAATGAAAGAGGAAAGTGGAAACAAAGAACAGTGGAAAACGGAAGAAATGGAGAAAGGCGAAATAGAAAGAATTCAAATACCGTCACAAAACGAGGCCGAAAACACACAGGCGACAGAGAGTGTAAAGACAACACACAGCATAAGGGCAACGAAGGACACAAACACAACTAGCACAAATAGGACAAGACAAGAGGGCAGTCAAGTAAACGAAGTAAAACTGTCCCCCAATAAGGAGCAAAAAACAAAAGCCAAGAGTAAATATGGGGAAGGAATTATATGCAGGTATTATATAAAAGATAATTGCAGATTTAAAAGAGGACAATGTATATATGAACATCCCCCAATATGCAATTTCTTCTACAATAATGGTCATTGTAAATTTGGAGACGGATGTAAATTCTACCACCCGGACATTTGCAGAACTTACGCAAAATATGGAACCTGCAAATTCGGGAATAAATGCTACTATCAACATCTCCCGACGGACTCAACGAACAAAGGAAAAAGTTTAAATGACAATAGGAATAAAAATAACAATAGGAACAACAGTAGGAACACAATAAGCGAACAAGAAAATTTTTCAACATCTCAGACACCTTACGAATGCTAAATGTCATCCACATGCATTTGACACAGCTGGAAACCCCCGAGCCAAATCGCTACCGGGCAAGAAGCTACCAATACAAGTAGGAGGAAACGGATCTCTTTCGGAGGATCATAGAGCAACGAATTAAGCGATATCGAAGGAAAACGAACTTGAAATGCACAAGGGGCAACGAAAAACAGAGAAAATAAAAATTGTCCTGGCTAATATTCAAGGAATAAGACCAAACCAATCACTCAATAAGGTTTCGTACCTGAAAGGATTTATGGACGAAACAAGGGCGGACATCGCATGCCTCACAGAAACTCATCTTAAAGATTGCGAAGGAAATTGTGAAAACTGCGAACATTGTATTGATAAGAAAGAGATAAATATAGAGGGCTTCAACTTACTAAGAGCGGATAGAACGACGAGACGGAAAGGTGGCTGTGCTATATATGTAGAGGAAGGTCATATGACAGAGACGATAATAAGTAAATAAAACAGCTATGTGGAACTCCTAGCAGTGAAAATAGAAAAACTAAACTTGATAGTAATAGTCATCTATAGACCTCCAAGCACCCCAACCGAAAAATTCTCGGAGGCTATTGATGACATTAGAAAGCTAATAAAGGCCATAAACCCTCCATCCCCCAATATAATGATCTGCGGAGACTTTAACTTCCCATTTATAAAATACAAAAAGGTGAATAGGAATATATATATTCACCAGGACAAGGGGGGCACAAGAGAAGATCAGGAACAAGCAAAAATGTTGATGGCTCTCACAAACGAGTTTATGCTGACACAGGAGATAACAGAAAATACCAGAAAAAATAACTGCCTAGATCTGGTATTCGCGAATAACACGAACTTGATTGCTGATATAAAAATAACCCCAACCATTATCTCAGACCACAACTTAATCGAGATATCAACAAATATGACGGCAGCATTAGAAGACAATACACATATATTGTGGAAAGAAGTAAATTCGGGGCCTTTAACTTAAACTCGAAGACTATAAATTGGGAAGCAATCAGATCGCACATGGCCCAAATAGAATGGAGAACAATTTTCGACAATAAAGCAACTGAAGAAATGCTAACAACCTTGGAGGAAAAAACGCTGAGAATTTTAGAAAAATATGCTCCGAAATCACAGCCAAAAGGAAAGAGGAGCTGGCTAGAAAGGCAAAAGTGAAGACTATTCCGCAAAAGAAAGAGAGTGGAGGCGAAGTTAGGAAACTGCGGAGATAATGACAGGAAAACAATAAAAGAAAAACTGGAGGGTATCGATAGGGAAATAAAAGCCCTGATTAAGGACCATAGAGAGAGGGAAGAGGAAAAGGCGGTAGAAGCAATAAAGGAAAATCCAAAATACTTCTATAGCAATGCAAAAAGGAAAACAAAAACGCGCGCCGCTATTGGGCCCTTAAGGACGGGAAATAATGAACTAACCGACGATCCAAAAGAAATATCTGATACATTGAGATCTCAATATGAATCAGTTTTCAGTACCCCAAAAAGTGACAAAACGATACCTGACATAAATGCATTCTTTGAAGAGGAATTGCAAGGAGAGTATATAACAGACTTTGAGTTTACACCAGAAGATGTAGCGAGAGCTATAGAACAAATGAAACTACATTCAGCTGCAGGTCCGGACAATTGGAACGCATTATTGATTAAAAACTGTAAAAATGAAATAGCTACACCTTTATACTGGATATGGAGAAGATCCCTAGACACTGGGGAAATACCGAGCATCTTGAAAAGAGCAAATATTGTCCCTATATATAAAGGAGGGGACAGATCTCAAGCAAAGAACTATAGACCAGTGTCATTGACGTCCCACCTCACCAAAGTATTTGAAAGAATAGTTAGAGAGAAAATTTATGATTTCCTGGAGACACGGGAAAGATTCAACGAAAATCAGCATGGATTTCGGTCAGGTAGATCATGCCTATCACAACTAATAGAGCACTACAACAATATCCTAGATGCATTGGAAGGCAATGACAACTACGATGTTATATACACAGATTTTGCTAAAGCTTTCGATAAATGTGATCATGGTATAATAACACATAAAATTAAAGACATGGGAATAACAGGCAAAGTGGGAAAATGGATCTACAACTTCCTTAGTGATCGTCTGCAGGTCGTCAAAATTCAAGGTATATCATCATCAGAATCGGAAGTACGCAGCTCAGTACCACAAGGGACAGTACTGGCCCCACTCCTGTTCATTATCATGCTAACAGACATAGACACATCTTGAGATATGGTAGAAAAGAAGAACTTAAACAGACTGCATATTATGCTCCAGATAGACAGGAAATTCAGAGAAGCATGAAAGCGATTGATCTCGGGATAATAATGACAGATGATGCGAAATTCGAAACACAAAATCAGATAGCGATAAATAAAGCAAAAAGATTCGCCGGACAGGTTCTAAGAACGTTCAAAAGAAGGGACAGGACAGTAATGATTCCCCTGCTAAAAACACTGATTATACCAAAACTTGAATACTGCTCAGTTTTGACGTCCCCATATAAAAAGGAAGAAACTAATAAACTGAAGAAACGCAAAGGCATTTCACAGCCAAGATTGATGGCTGCAAAGAACTCAACTACTGGGAAAGACTACGTAACCTAAATCTGTACTCACTGGAAAGAAGAAGAGAGAGGTACATCATAATCTACATATGGAAAATGATCGAAAAACTGGTACCTAACCTAAAACTAAACCCAATTACCATTCAAACAACACTGGAAAATAGGAAAGGCAGAATGTGTAGTGTTCCCAAATTGAAGGCACGAAAAGGGACCTCCTCAACCCTGAAGGAAAATAGCTTGGTTGTCAGGGGGCCAAGACTTTTCAACCAGCTTCCTAAGGACCTCAGAAACGTAACGGGGGTCAAAGTTGAAGTCTTCAAGAAAAGACTGGATGCCTGGCACAGGACAGTACCAGATGAGCCGGGCGTGCCTGGCTATGTACGGAGGAGAGCGCATTAAAGCAACTCGCTCCTCCACCAGGCCAGACCTAGAGGCTGGGCCACCAGCTTGACCTCCGTGTGAAGAGAGACCAACGCACGAAACAACATAAGGTTCATAAGGTAAGGTTAAGGATAAATAATAGACTATTCTTTTCAATGTTGCAGTTTGCTGAATAATATAATAAAGAGACGTGAGCAATGAAAATAAATCTGCGGAGAGAATAAGCCAAATTTGGTAAAGACACACCTTCATGTGAAAATAAATCTGCGGAAAGAATAAGCTAAATTTGATAAAGACACACCTTCGTTATTCGTGAAGGTGACCAATCAGGATTTCATTGCCCAAAGCGTGGGTCCGTTATATCGGTGCTACGACAGCTGATTGGCACACACGTATGTCGTGCGGACTCTCCGCTCGAATGTAGGAATTGACAATGGCCTGAATCCGGTGATATGGTCCCCTCGTTTGGTAGATGGAATTGTATCCGTAGGGCTTTCGACCATTTAAAACGTCAAACGTTCCTGAGCTTACACTACTCTCCACAATAACTGTAAATTCTTATTTATGACTCTTATCTCGGTTAGCTACGTCGTCTAGGAAGATCTCCATCGGATAACCTTGACTAACCCCTTCTCGAAGTGAGGGGTATAATTTGCGATCAAGTGGAGAAAGTAAATTTCAGGTTGAATGGAAACAACCACGTTCACTTTACTTTTTATTATTTCATTAACCTCTTTTGGACCACTGGGTCGAATATGTACCGTTTCCCATACACGCACTCTAACTTAACCCTAAAAAAACTTCGGTCGTTAAGAGGTTAATACGCTTAAGAGTATAAGTAAGTTCTGTTTAATTCCTTAACTTTACAGCTTACAGCAGAAGTAATATTTACAAGGTAAGGGCGTGTCACTTCAAAAACTGTCACAAGGGCTATAGACACAGGCACAGTCACGGAGGGGCAGGAACGAAGCCAAGAGCCACCGGCAAGAGAGCGCCGCTCTTGACTCTCTCAGGGTTTTTATAGACTCGGGTAGGCGGGACCAAGGCGAAGTGAGCGCCACTCTTTTACGGAGTTTCGGGAGGGGTTTCCCCAGTCAGCGCCTATGAGAGCGCTTCATATCAAAATTTGAGCGAAATTATATTTGAGGGGGTAACCTCAAACCTGCCAACCTGGATGTTTTCGTTCGGGGTATAAATCACCATTGTTTCTGTCTAGAGGCGCCAAAATGGCAGCTGATGGTAGGTCTAAGCCCTTACAAACGGGAATCGATTTGAAAGGGAATCATAGAGCGTAACTGGATTTCATAGTCGAGAAAATCAATTTAAGTGATTTTCCAGAACTGAACAAAATACTGATTAAAAACAGCCGAAATTCGGTGTGTAATTGGGTCAGGATAAGAGAAGATAGGCGGTATGTAGGTTGACACAATTATGCTTTATCTATGGTCATGGCAAAGGAATTTTAGAAAAAACTTAACTAATCAAAGGAATGAAAATAAAGTGTTTACAGACGCTCGCCTTGTGGCGTGCTGCTGACGGAGAATTCATGTGATAAACATGTTTTCATATACATATCGCATTTATTGATTTGTTTTTGAGATTACAGGGAGGATAATTTGAGAGTACATGGGAATATGAAGGGGTTACTCTGCATATGAAAGATTACACACTGTGATGTCAGGACTAAGGAATTTTGGGTTTCAACATTAGAAGGGTTCCAACATTAAAACGGTTTCAACATTAGAACGTCAAAGACGAACTCGTTTGGACCGTAGAGTTTACTGCTATGGGACACTTATAACATAGTCCATTCAGATACATTGACAGCCAATCAATAAACTTACGAACCGCCTAATAGTCTTCTGGGAGTGGTGTTTACAATTGGGAATCCTGCATATAAAAGGGAATATTTTCACCAGTGAATAAACACACGCCATATGAGTCAGTCAGAACTTTACAATTTACCGGCTTTATATGAAGAAAACGACACTGCCGCGGTGGGTAAAATTAGTATTTTTAACGCAACCGATCGGAACAGATTATTTTCAATGGAAACCGTTGAAGACATTTTCAATGACGCTCCGTACGATCCGGGGCAAGGGATTGCAGTTGAAATGTAAATATAAAAATTTATTTACCTGTACTTCTATTTTATTTTTTGTGGCCTATATTTAGTCGCGAACTTGTTATTTATTTAGTGTTCCTGAGCCTGTCATTAGGTGAACGCACTTGAGCACCATTCTGTGTTTCCTTCGTGATTATTTCATATATTAATATATATATATGGATATATAACCTTTGGTTAGCTTCCTCCCGAATTCTTCATTATGACGAAGGTCAAGCTTTTCACTCCACCTTAGACCTACAGTTTAACGTGGAATCCGAACCACGTCCCACCAGCAGCCCAGTGTCTAGGCCACCCAGGGTACCCACTTATCTACCAACCACTTTCTTTATTGTGTGGAAGGATGAACAGCTGGGTTTTGCTGCGCGCCGGCTGCAGTCACCGGGTCTCGAACCCGGGGCCGATGGATTCGTAGTCAGCGACGCTAACCACTACACCACCTAGGCGCTATATATATATATATATATATATATGGAGGGGCTGTAGTAATTTATTTTCATCTTATTACATTTTATTGTAAAATGTTTCTTTAAACTAGCAGGTATCCTCAATTTATAATTATAATTAGTTTTTAATTATAGATTAGTTTGCATTAGTAATTAATAATTAATATTATGGTACAGTACTGTAACTCCTTGTAACATTCTTCATATATATATATATATATATATATATATATATATATGTACTCGGCATGTGTTCTTTATGAAAAGCAAATGGGTTTTTATTAAAAAAGATCCCCAAAAATATATAGACTAATCAAATTAATTTTAAATTATCCTTTCTCCTTAGAGGTCCGATGAGGAACTGACTCGTGTTTTAGCTACTTCTCGTGAGCGCATTGAAGAAACGCATGTCGCGGAACGGTATACGGAGGTGGAAGTTTTGCAGCGCAGTCAACCCAGCGATTGCCACATCATAAACAAAATAATATAAGCTTTTTTCTCTTTCTTGTGAGTCGTGTATGAGCTTTTTTTTCTTTTTCATGTGTCTCTGGTAAGAAGACGCAGTGTATTTTCATCAATTTATTAAATGATAGAAATCATGTTTTATAAAATAGTACAATTTTTTATATCCATCTTAAATTAGTTACAGAATTAGTTTCCATTACATTTTAAATAAGATACAGTACATAATACACAAACTAATATTAGAGACAATATTGATGCAATTATTCATTTTATATAAACGAGCAAAACATCATACAACACATCGAGTGCGCACAAACGGGAACCTTTTTTTTCTGCCTGCATACCATTTGATCATTCTGATCAGTGTGACAGTGGTCGAATAATTTTTAAAAAATTATAAATTCCTTTCCACGTGAAATGTGTCAGAGAAATGAAAGGCAATACATGCCACATACGTTACTAAAGTATCCCTGGAATCTGTAAGGATTCCACACAATTTCGGGAATGTGTAGTTGTAACGTCATTCCATGGATGAGTCCCGAGTGAATTAAAATAGTACAGGCGGTCCCTATTTATAAAGTAGATAGCTATCAAATCAATCCCTTCACCACCAATAATATCCGTGTTCACAATAAGACCCCCGCATTTTCTCGTTGTTGGCAATTTCAATGTTTCATTCTTTGCAAACACACCGATAAATTTAGAGGGCGTGATTCGTTCACTATTCATTACTCTCTGAAGTGTATTCGCGTCCATTTTAAAAGTCAGTGACAACGCCCCTAAATCTCTCAAATTCTATTAGGGCTTGTGATTCGAGGTATACTAGTATACTAATAGGCGCGTCTTTCGGCCTGCCAAATTCGAGTCTGACTGAGATGTTTCCATTCTGCTGTGGACTTAAATGCGTATTTACACTAGCAGATAAATCAGGTGCGATATCAAATGGATAAAGGTTAAATTGATCGACGAATTCTTTCTGCGTTATCCCATTCCCAAGCTCATCACCACCACCGGCAATATGGGTCAGATTACTATATGCTCTCAAGCAAAGCGGGAACACAGCGTCTGATAAATAATCCTTATCCAATGCCCCGCCCAGTGGAATGCCATTGACGTATAGAGTTATATTTTTAAGGCAGCAATGCTCGAATTTACAGGCATTCTTTTTATATTTTCTATTAACCAAAGCGTGTTTCTGCATTCCAATTAATCCTTTTAGGTAGAACTCCCAGGGCTACGTTCTCTATCTGTTTCGAGGCCAACCCTGCTGGCACCATGTATAGTTTGATCTGTACTCTCTTAATTGGGTATGTTACTGTCACATGTATTAAATTTTTTCAATTTCTATTTGTTTTGGTGAACTTAATTTCAGACGGCGTACGCGAAGGTACGTTTCCATAATATGAATCACAAAGGGGTTTGCACCCTCTTCTTGATCAGCCGCCAGATTTAAACAGATCTCAGGATTCGTGCGGATGAGCTTTATTTTCATATCGTCCCCATTCACAAGCAACTTCTCCTGGACTGTGAATTCTGTATGCAGGCGTCCAAAACACATATTTCTTCTTTTTAGAATTTGTAAATTTGACCTTTATAATGCTTTCGTCTTTAGTCTGATGATAGCTCTCGGCAGTTAAAAAGGTATCCTTCGCTTCTTTGGAAAAGTTCAGCATATTTTCCAGATAGGGTCGTAGGAGATAGTACCCGCTCCCTACCGAGATGGTGACCTGATTTAAATATACGTCACACTAGTTGAATGTGGAGTGCAGAAAGTTTGTTTCAGGGTATACAACATATTTATTACCGCAGTCCGTTCCATCAGAGAGGGCTATACGTTGTTTACGTACATGTGCACCAGTTTGGATAAAAAAAGTAAGGGCCTGAGATGGGTATCACGAATTCTATAGAAGCACTCGCGGAACTAATTGTGTTTAACGGATTAATTGTAATAAATTCACTGTGCTTAATAGAAACGTGAGTTGGGGGCACGTCAAAGAGGGACAGCTCCGATTTACAACATTGAGAACTACACGGATGGATGAAGCGTGCCATGAAACAGCCTATGAATCATGAGAGCAATGTCCTAGCTTATATCAGTAAAAAAAATGGTCAACCATAGGTTTCACACTCTTAGAACACTTATTTTTTGATGTCCTTTTACGTTTATCGCCACGTGCTGGTAATCCCTTCCTCCGGACAGGCCTCTTCTTCTTCCCACCACTACGCATTTTTCTCTTTGCATCTTTGATGATTTCATCCCATGTACGTTTTTAAGTGTTTTTATAGAGCTTCTTTAGGTTTAGCCCACGCCATTGTCTTCTGACGTGTTAAGACCTTATTGTAGCGCTTTCCTCCCGAGGTAAGTGGCGCCCCTCTTCAGCAAGGGGACAGCCGTGCGTAGTATGGTTGAAAAAATAGATCTAAGCCCATTCCCACGCTGGTATCTCACACCTCGATAGACTGTGAAAGGCTTTTGTTCCATTATAACTCAGTTCGTCGAAAGTGCAGCTTCATTGTTAAGCTCCCATCACGGAATTGGAAACTTTTCCCTCAATCGTTCTTATTGAGATATTGGTTAATAGATTAGTTGGTACATTCACATAGTGAGGTTTGTCATATGTAATGCTCAAGCTCTTCCCCCTATGGTTGGGGATGTGAGTAATGCGCAGCAGGCGTGCCTGGGTATCCCTAACAAACTGGTGCTCCATTATATTGCTGTAAATATAGCACATGTCTGGGGTTGTATAGCCATCACTCAATTTCTCCAATTTCATCTGATACATTAGGCTGGAGAAGTCATGTTGTGTCTCGTGAAAGGTATCTCTTTGGATGGCTGTTCGATATCGCTCTAGGTTATAATTTTGAACAGCCATTTGTATTTAATATTTCTGTTAGCCTGTGATTTTAGGATCAGAGTATATGCATGGGGAGATTTGTTTACGATTTCGTATACTAAATCAGCCGTAAAAGTTGAGCTTTCTAAACTAACGTTTAAGTCTCTCACAACATCTCGGCCGCACCATAACGACCCGGACCTAATGTTACCACTGTACGTAATACCGTGCATCCCCCATCGGGCGATACGTATGGTTTCATCCCGAGTTAGCCCGGATTTTTCACATTCACCAATGTCTCTGAGAAACGTAAAAACGTGTTCTTTATAATCACTACTTGAAAAAAGGGTGTCCAGCTGAATTTCGCATATTCCAACCTCATACGAATCACGACCCAATTCAATAGGCCCATGAAATTCTGTTACAAAATTAGCCAGCCAGGGTGTTGTTAGGGTGTACAGACAGACAAGAAGAGGACGGGAATGTGATGTAGAAATGGTTAGGCGCCATGTTGCATACTATTTAAGCTTCATTATTGCATCAGCTTTCATATAGGTGTTGAAGCTTTCTGGGTACCCTAGCCATTTCACCAGGTACATTTTTATCTTTCCTGAGCCTTTGCTTCCTAAAATTTTTTCAACTGTAAACACGTTTTTTTTCTAAATCAAATGTCACTTTCTGTAGTTCCTCGCCGTAAAAGCCTCCTGCGATTTCTTCCCCATTCAAATCTTCAGCGTAATACAGAATTATCTCGCCTTTAGGTCTCATAGCCCTAACTTTAAAAATCTCAAGAGACTTGCTCAACTCATTTCTCGAATTTATTTCCAGAACGCAACAGCCTTATATAATGAGTGATTTTGAAACGCGCTATGAGTGATTTTGAAACGCGCTCTGCGGGCGTACCTCTTTCTAAAATCTCGTTAGGCGTTGTCCCAATTTTGCGATGGTGTGAGCGGTTGTATGATGAGGCCAATGATTCCAGAACGTCTATATATCTGTATGTGTTTTTATGTGTAAAATAGCGATGCATGCGTTCCTTTATGGTATGTTCAACTCTTTCAGCTAAAGAAGCCTTATGTATAGAATTGGTAGTGTAGTAGCTGATATTAAACTCTGTCAGCATGTTCCGAAAAGCTATAATTTCTATAAATTTCTATAAATTCTTTCCCCATATCCGTGCAAAAATAGCCAGGAACCCTGTTTTCTTTCAACATCAGCGTTTTGGTGACTTTAGCAACTGTTTCAGGCGATTTATTTTTCAGATATCTAGAGAATACATCTATTATGAATAGGATGTAGCGGTAACCATCGTTATACACTGAATATCTTTGCATGTCTATTAAATGTGCTTGCCAAATAGAGTCAATTGATGCCGCTGTTTTCTTGGCTATTTTAAACCAATTTCACACCGGTTTATGAAGTGTATAAGCATCCTGCTCCCGCAAAAACCTCTCAACATCGTTTTTCCCTACTCCATCATTGTAAACACCTCTGTACAGTCTATCAACACCGCCGTAGGAGGCTGGGCTAGAAATGTCATAATAATATCTTCTTAATATGTTAGCATTTACGTATTTTAGAGGCACGTGGAGAGGGTTGACCGTTGTTGTTGTTTGACTGCTTCTTTCTCCTTTTCGTAGATGCTACCGTTGGGGATGATGGCGTGCTCAGTTGTGGCACATGCGTGGCGTGCTCCAAGTCTTTTAACTTGTACAGATTTACTTTCATTGTTTTGGGGACATTTATTTGTTGTAATCTTGCTTTAATATGTATCCATCCTGATAGTAAGGGTCTATCCCACTTTCTTACCGGATCAAGAACGCTGTCAACGATATTCGAGCCCTGTACCTTTATTCCTTCCACAGTGATCTCACCTGTATCGGTCCACTGTATGTTGGGATCCTCATTCAATAGATTATAAAGATTTAAACCTTTATTCCTCAATGAATGAGGGAGACTGCTTTTTAATATATGCTCGATATGTTGTGGGGCCGACCCGTTATTCTTTGGTTTGTTAGTTCTATCGTCTGGCCCAGGTCCTATTTCGCCATGCTCATCGTTGTCCGCGCTGTGCCTAATAACGACGGGGATCTTTGTCGGATTCTTATAATTTTCGTACTCGTGAAGAAATTTCTGCAGAGTTCCTTGGTATAAGATTCTTTTCTCATCTGGTGATTTTTCACTGTTTAATAGGGCTAGCAATTCCATTATTTTAAGCTCGCTTTTACGAGGTTCTAGAACAGTGTCTGATCTCTTTGAGCTTTACAGTGAAGCATACACCTCGTGCGGAATCACTACCATTTTCTTCATTATATTAATCTAGTTAGTAAAGGCCCCAAAACTGAAAATAAGATGGGGAGGAATGATCCCCATCTTTGTACAATAATTCGATTTTTCTTCCCCACATTACGACTTTTACGAGCGAGTTACGTATTATGTTCTTATAGCGGCGTAAGCGTGCCTTCTAATGGGGTTTCATTGATACATTGCAATTTATAACGTTAAGACAGATTTCACAGATGCATTTTAAAAATTCGGAGTCGATATTTTTTAATAAACATCTGTTGCATTGCCCGGGGCAGTCGATAATAGATTTTTATTAATTCATATTTGTTTAGCCTCTTTCTCATTCTGGAATATCCACATTTCAGGTTTGTTTGGAAATATATTCGTTCTTAGAAGCACCCTAAACGTGTTTTGTGGATGAAGGCCACAAAGCAAATATCCGTACCGTTGACTTCGAGCTTCCTTTTAAACTTCCAAAAACTCCTTACGCTGATTTGGGAACATTTGATTGGCTATTACCCTAATTTGTGACATATCTGTACGTTCGCGAATAAGACTAGATATTGTCTATTTAACGACACGTCTCGCATGTATCTATTTTTGAAAAATAGATTCTGATTGATGAAGAATACGCTTATGTTGAGATGGTTGGAGAACACTAAACGTTTTATCCATTTCCAACCTGTCAATTACAATGACTGGATGTTCATTTCCTTTAACGAATTAACGTCATATACGCCTTTGTGGAACAAAATATCATCTTGGTACTCGTTGAATACTGACTGGTACGTCGAATAGCACCATATAACTTTGTGCACAAATTTTGAGAACATCTCCCCTTTGTCTTTAATAATTTTAAGCATAAACACAGTTTTACCACATCCTGTAGGGCCAGATATAATACACGTGGACGAGCTCGTGAACCTGAATTTTTCTACACAATCTATCTCTAAGACGTCACACCCCTAAGTCGATCATTTATAAAGTATAAACAAAATTTAAGTGGTGTTCCTTATATTCTGCAGTCTTGTTTTTCCTCTTCTTCGAAAGAACCGTGAATGACGATGAGGTACACCATCATGTCTCCCATCATCGATATTATAGGCGATCCCGTTACAGATTCTATACCCGCTGACGAGCACCGACCAGCGACACCTGTAGCACCACTACGCGACAATTCAAAGCGGAGGCATGATGAACCGCCTTCCACGTCAAGTATAAAGCGTGCCAGGAGTGCGCCGGTTGTTAGACCTCAGTAATAGTGCCCCAAACTTCTACGTCTTACGACATAACCCCCACACTAGTTCCTTCCTCAAATAAAAATACGTACCCTTATTTCCGTTCAATTCCGGGTACATCATCCACAAGAGCAGCAGCAGCGTCTAGTGATGTAGAGGAATGTATAACGTTCGAGTTGGTGGGCATCTCCACCCCACCCCTGCCCTGACTAGAAATTGGTACGTAGTCAGGGTTGACTCTGGATCCATGTATATCATTGGTGTTTAACACGGTCTAAGGGGATGTAGATGATTTTTGGGTAGTAATACCATTCAGACGCTTGGCCTCTGTAGACATAGAATATATCTTGGGCCGTATAATGCCGGCCCCTCAAAGTAGTACAGCCTTCAATATGGACAACTTCACGGTAGATATTGACCGTGTGTTCCGTGTTGCGGGTCATAGCGCCACACCCTCTACTCTTAACTTCAATTCTCCGGTTATTTACAAGCGGCATATGGACACCGAGTGTGATACGGCTTTATAGCAGTAGTCTTAGCTCATCTGTTCACTGTGCTAAATACACGGGCCCAAAAAATTTCGTTGCTTACGGTTGTGCAGCGTGCCCGTAAACTAGCTTCAAATTACAAGCTTGAGTTTGAATGTAATATGGGTCCCAAAGAGCTGAGAAGGGTAGAGGAGGAAATGAATGTTCGTATTGTTGTATTTCGAATGGATGAACCTCGTAGGACTGTGTATGTTTTTAAAAGCTGTGTGAGAGATCGTACAAGGCCCCTACTTATTTTAGGGTTGTCAGGAGCAAAGTATCTCCCCATACGTAATATAAGGGCTCTTTACGTGTTATGATAAAAGTCGAAAATATGGAATGCATCATGATTTGTGTAAAGGATGTCTCCAGTTTGCGGATGATATAGTGAAACATTGTAAGGAATGCCACATGGCATGTGCGCAGTGTAAAAGCTCCAAATGTGAAAGCCGTGTAGTTGAAGCTGAGAAGAGGGACTGTGATGTTTGCAGACGCACATTTTTCAATAATAACTTTTGAGTTTCATAAGTCAACTGGCATGTGCAGGAAAATGAGAATCTGTGAATGTGGTATGTTTCACATGATGGATAATTGGGGGAATTTCAAGCATAAATGTGATGAAATTCACTGTTCTACATGCCATTAGAAATATTAGGCGGATGGAGTAAAGCATGTATGTTATATGAAAGACGCTAAGCCTAAAAATAGACCTTGTGTAACTGTGTACTACGATATAGAAACTTACACAAACACTGAAACCAAAGAGGTTATCCCACATCTACTTGTAAGCCAGACTATCTGCAATGAGTACATGTAGGTCGAGTGTGATGAGTGTCACAAATGTGGTAAACGGACAAAAGTTTTTAAAACGATTGCACACCACAGTACCGTGAAACTCTTTGTGTTCTATAATGTGAAGTTAGCGAACAAGTTAAAAGAAATAACTGTGTATATTCTTGCCCATAACGGTGCAAAATTTGACACACATTTCCTTTATAAGGAGCTACTTGAGCACGTTTCATGTGAGATATTTACAGGTGATCATTTGAAAAGAGGAAACAAACTTATACAGATGCAAATAAATAGTAAAGTACAGTTTAAAGACACTTTATTATTCACACCTTGTAAATTATCCAAGCTACCCAAGGTAAGGTAATGGGCGTAGCCGCCGAAGTTTCCAAAGGATATTTCCCTTACACATTCCTTACTAGCGAAACTTTAAATTACGTAGGACTATCTCCACCCAAACAATACTTTAACTACACCAACATGAGTGATAGTGAGCGTGAAGATTTTGACCGCTACTACAACAGTTTTAATGAAATTAATCCATACAATATAGTTGATGAATGTGAGCTTTACTGCGTGAATGATGTGCGCTTGCTTAGAGTATGTTTCCAAGCCTTCAGAAGTATGTACATAAACCGTTTCAAATGCGATCCGTTACAAGTCGCAACCACTATCGCCTCATTATGCTTTACGGTGTTCAAGAACAATTTCATGCCTAAAGACACCTTAGCCGTCATTCACAGAAACAATCCTCGCAGTTATGGGTACAAGGTATTTACTGGCTCATACACATCTAGCAACAGACAGGTGTATACATAAAGCATGCCCGCAACATGGGGGAAGTACCCATTAAGGTTAATGGTCTTTTTTTAGGGGTTGATGGTCTAAGCGAAAACCGTGTCACTGATGAGAAGACTGTGTACTCCTTTAACGGCTGTTGGTGGCACGGATGCCCCCTTCTTGAGTATGGAATCGTTGGAGATATCCACGGTAGACTCCTGTCGACAGTCTTGCATGGACCTGCACCCGCGATCAGCTTATAGGCACCCAGTTCACTCAGAAGATCTTGTGGGAGCATGAGTATGATGCACGGATAGAGACAGATGGACAGTACCGTGAAGAGATAAACACGATCAAGCGTTGAATGGTGCTGGATCCTCTCAAATGCGGTGATAGCTTGTTCGGAGGGCGTACAAATTCCTTCAAGCTATACTTCCGCCTATGTATAAGAACCACCCAATCAACCAAAATTTGGGGGTCTCACCCCCGCATTTTTTCCCTATTAATATAAAACGTGTACCAAAGAAGTTTTATTAAAATCAATTAATATTTAAGGGGGCCTCATAAGTAACTATCCCTACTAGGACAAATTTACTATGCTTTCAGTCCTAAAATATTTAGTTCAATTCAGTTTCTACTTAATCAGTAGTCAATATCTCTTTTAGTTTATGCTGTTCTTTAACTGCTATTATTTGCCCTTATAATGGAACGCTAATAAAAAATTCGTGTATTTATGTTTCAATAATTAACTAAATTTGAGTCCTTGAGCGGGACCAATAAGAATATTTATAATTACTTGAGATTTTGCACATTTTGTATTTTTGTCAACTGGAATATATTGAGGAGGTGAGACGGTGAAATTTGCAATTACGAAAACTAAGGGCCACCCTAATATATATATATATATATATATATATATATATATTCGGGTGTTACTTATTTTTTCAGCTTTTAAGTTTCCGTGCTCTGACTCCATCAAAGTATGCCATATGATGTAAAAACTCTGTGTACAAAGTTTTATTGAGATATTTTAATATTTAGAGGTCGCTCAATGGCTTCGAATTATTGGATACGAGATTCTCAGAAAGTGTGAATATAAACAATTTCCAAATATATTTAAACAATTTATTATGTTTCTACATTAGCATGAAGTGCTCAAGACATTATCATAATATTAAGATGAAGTACATTAACATCAGACAGTAGCGTAATTATTATGATTAATCATTATTTCCACTCAAGGTATGCTTTTGTCCCCATGTCCAATGCTTGCGATGGTCTTCAACAACCTGGAGAAGAAACTGGAGTTGTTCTTCATCTTTGGTTAGGTATCCAGAAAAATCCTGGATGAGAGCAACTCCACATTCAGCGAAGTCATTTGTTACAGTTAGAGTTTTTACAGTCTCTTTCGCAGTCTGGTAATGGGTATCCTTTTCCCATTGCTCAGGAGTTTTCTCCAAGAATTCATCTTGGAGGTTGAGCTTCGTGAACAATGATTTTGTGTTTTTTTGTTACAAAGTTTTCCAAACTTTTTCTTTCACAGTAGCCAGGTCAACAACCACACGCTTTGGAGGGTTCTCTTGTCCATCAACACTAGTCATAGATATGACCATGCGATTTTTTATATGAAGGGGGACTAAAACACTAAAATAACAAACACTAATGCAAACACATCCTACCATTAAGGCGACTGAAATGATACTGGGGTGAGGCATAGAAAGGAAGCGCATTTCAATTTAGGACAAGTAACGACGGGTCATCAAAATTTTAATGGCCTTGAGCAACTTCTAAATATTAATATTTTCTCATGAAACTTCATAATCAGTGTTTCTACATGGAATGTCACATTTCTAGAGGGTCAGACCGAAACTTCTTGATGGTTCAATCTTACCATACAATTAAGTGACACCCTAATATATATATATATACAGGGCGTCCCAAAAAATGTATACACACTTTAACAGCTGATAGCTCAATTGATGTTTCTTTCTTTCCAAGTTAAACCCATTAGAATTAATAATGGCAGTCAGACTAAGCTTTGAACAAAGGAAATTCATTCTAAAATGCTACTGGAAGTGTGAAAACGCAGTTGAAGTGCAAAGACAGTTTAGGAGGGAGTTTCAAACAGATCCACCAACGCGACTTACCATCACTCGAATTAGAGATAAGTTTGAAGCCGATGGAACTGTTCAGAATGTCCACAAGAAGCGTTCCGGAAGACCACGGACATCGACAAGCCCCACAAAGCAAGAAAGAGTACTGGAAACGTATCACCAAAGTCCAAGAAAATCTGTGCGGCAAGCGAGTCGTGAGGTAGGAATTTCAGAATCGTCTGTCCAACGCATTTTGAAGCGCTGTCAATGGAAAAGTTACATTCCAAGATTAGTCCATGCTATTAATGAAGATGATCCGGACCGAAGAGTGGAGTATTGCGAGTGGTACTTGGCACGATGTGGATGTGGATTGGACGAAGGGGTTTCGTAGAATACCCTCCGCGTTCACCAGACCTCACACCACTAGACTTTTTTTTATGGGATACTTAAAAGACAAAGTCTACGCTATAAAACCTGCAACAGTCGCTGAATTGAGAGCAGCCATTGAACGAGAATGCACACAAATACCAAACGAAATGTTTCGTGATGTTTGCGATTCCATTGCTTCGCGTTATCAGCAGTGCCTGGACCAGAACGGACGTCAGTTTGAAAACAGGCGTTGACAAAACAATTAAATAATGTTTGTAGATTCTATTACATTTTGAAAATGAAATGTATTTTATTAAACACTGCCTTTATAATTATTTAAAGTGTGTATACATTTTTTTGGGACGCCCTGTATATATATATATACACCTTGAATAATTCGATGATATGTTTATTAAATAGTGTTTCACTTAGCGTTTTATTTCCTCGTTTGTGTATATATTGTGTGTGTGTGTGTGTGTGTGTGTGTGTACAGGAAAAGTAAAGTCCTAAGCTCCGCCCCTGTATGATCGATCAATGGTCACGTGACTCCTGGTACTACCTCGACATATCTCTACCCCTGTGTGCTCAGTTGTCCGCAGCAAACCCTGGATCTCAGACGTGTATTTGGAGAAATCTCACATCGACGAAAAATAGTTATAACTACCTTTAATGTTGCTTGCTCGACGTTTATGAAGTGGTTTTCCATAAAGTGTGAAGATGTGGTGGATATTCAAAGACTCCCTATCCTTTTCTCCTTTGATACTTTTAAGGTTACATTGAACCTCTTGTTCTTGAGGAAAAAGAAGTTCAAATACTCTACGGTTATTCTAGCGAGAGCATTGCAGGATTTCGTGGTATAAACGATGTAATGGACCATGTTGTAGGACTAAACTTTATAAAAGCTTACATATACCGTGAAGTGGAAGAAACAACACGTGCAGAAGAGAAGCAGCGGTTATGGTTAGTGAGTCTTGTTGATGAGTGGTATAACAAGCGGTATTATGTCATGTTGCATCATCCCGAGTACTCGTACTCTGTGGCTGAGAATCTAAATCTTGTCATAATGGATACTCTGAAGTATTTTTACCACTACATTAATATATATCATGAAAAGGTTTGCAGTGAGGTTGTGGCTAAAGCCTTGCGTTAGTTTTTAATAGAATTTAGAGACGAGTATTGCCTGCTAAGCAAAAAGGAAAAATATGGGCACATGTTTTTCTCAAATAGTGCACCGGAGTGTGAATAAAATGTGTTTAGTTCGTGAAAATCCCCTTGAACGAAAATGTGTGCGCATTCTGGGGAGTGGAAGTGATAAAACATTAAAACCGATATTACTTTATGGGTCGGAAAAATTCTCTAAACGAATCGAATGCCCGGTATAATGGGATACAGTTATTCACATGATTCTTTCACGTTGGAACAACACCGTACACGATTCAGCAACTTATGGTATGACTCACTCCTCCACATCTCCCGTCGAGCCGATCCGCCCACCTGTGGCTCGTAGTCACCTCAGAGCTTGAACAGACTGGACGTGCACTCCTCACAATAGAATACGATCGAGCTTCCTTTCAAGCAGCATTCTCAATGCCGTGTACGATGTGTTCGTGACGAAATCATTGCGCGTGTTCAGGCGTAAAACCGGTATCATTAACTATGTACTTGAAACGACTTGTAGAC